>CM065918.1:45032980-45065480 GCA_033439105.1 Magallana nippona | reverse complement strand
AGAAAAAAAAAAGATCTCTTGATTCTGAACAGACAATTTTCTTCTATTTCTTTATCTTTTTTCCTTTTTTTTTTTTTTTTTTTTTTTTTTTTTTTTCAGCCCCTTTTTCTTGATATCAACTGAAAGATCTTATTATTTTAAACACATTTTGTTCATTAAGTGTTCAGAAATGTGTTACCGTTCTTGAGATATTTGGTAAAGATTGCTTTAGGGGCCGACCCTTTATCTCCCTGAAGGGTCCATTTGACGAAACTTTGATGGTTAAATTTTATTACGAACACTATTCTTAGCATCTTCTCTTATATAATGCTTTTCAAAATATTTCTCCTTTTTAAGATATAAATGATCAAAATATTGGACTTCTAGCCCCTCAAAACCCCTAATTATGTAACATATCCGAAAACTTTTAACATGCGTAGATAAAGAGCTAGAAGATTAACATTTTTGCTTCTATATCACATTACAAAATGTTTCTTATTAAAGAGATATAGATGAAAGACTTTAGACCCTTCTGGGCCCCTAATATGAGGGGTCAGCCCCTTTTGCTTGGTGTCAGTTGAAAGGTCTTGTTTATATAAACTTTTAATGTTCTACATATGTTAACAAAATATTTATGACAAGAAAGATATTCGTGATCAAATCTCAAATTTCCCAAAAAACTGTCAAAAAAGTTAACATCAACATTTTCAGGTTCAGGCGAGCTTCCAGGACAATGACTTCTAGTCAAATCTAAAACAAGCATGCAAATCTACCATAACCACTCTATCTTGCACATAAATTTCAAGTCTTTAACTATAACGGTTTTTGAGGAGATGCGTGGACAATATCATGTCCCAAAATACATGAAAAAGGGAGATAATTCAGAAGCGGAGTTGAATTTTCAGACAAAAAGTTGTATGCAATGAGAGGTTCACCTGAGACATCATCCCTGTAAAAATCATTAAAATCGATGGAGAAATGGCTGAGAAATTAAGGGTGTCTACCAAGAAGAAAATTTAAATAATATAGAAGAACTAGACACGATCTCGTTGCGAGCAACGAGGAGGTCTTCCTTCCAATTTTAGAAGTTGAGATACATGTATGACCTTTATTTTGCTATTTACCAGCTAAATGATTTGTAAAAAGAAAAAAAAAAAGATCTCTTGATTCTGAACAGACAATTTTCTTCTATTTCTTTATCTTTTTTCCTTTTTTTTTTTTTTTTTTTTTTTTTTTTTTTTTTCAGCCCCTTTTTCTTGATATCAACTGAAAGATCTTATTATTTTAAACACATTTTGTTCATTAAGTGTTCAGAAATGTGTTACCGTTCTTGAGATATTTGGGAAAGATTGCTTTAGGGGCCGACCCTTTATCTCCCTGTAGGGTCCATTTGACGAAACTTTGATGGTTAAATTTTATTACGAACACTATTCTTAGCATCTTCTCTTATATAATGCTTTTCAAAATATTTCTCCTTTTTAAGATATAAATGATCAAAATATTGGACTTCTAGCCCCTCAAAACCCCTAATTATGTAACATATCCGAAAACTTTTAACATGCGTAGATAAAGAGCTAGAAGATTAACATTTTTGCTTCTATATCACATTACAAAATGTTTCTTATTAAAGAGATATAGATGAAAGACTTTAGACCCTTCTGGACCCCTAATATGAGGGGTCAGCCCCTTTTGCTTGGTGTCAGTTGAAAGGTCTTGTTTATATAAACTTTTAATGTTCTACATATGTTAACAAAATATTTATGACAAGAAAGATATTCGTGATCAAATCTCAAATTTCCCAAAAAACTGTCAAAAAAGTTAACATCAACATTTTCAGGTTCAGGCGAGCTTCCAGGACAATGACTTCTAGTCAAATCTAAAACAAGCATGCAAATCTACCATAACCACTCTATCTTGCACATAAATTTCAAGTCTTTAACTATAACGGTTTTTGAGGAGATGCGTGGACAATATCATGTCCCAAAATACATGAAAAAGGGAGATAATTCAGAAGCGGAGTTGAATTTTCAGACAAAAAGTTGTATGCAATGAGAGGTTCACCTGAGACATCATCCCTGTAAAAATCATTAAAATCGATGGAGAAATGGCTGAGAAATTAAGGGTGTCTACCAAGAAGAAAATTTAAATAATATAGAAGAACTAGACACGATCTCGTTGCGAGCAACGAGGAGGTCTTCCTTCCAATTTTAGAAGTTGAGATACATGTATGACCTTTATTTTGCTATTTACCAGCTAAATGATTTGTAAAAAGAAAAAAAAAAAGATCTCTTGATTCTGAACAGACAATTTTCTTCTATTTCTTTATCTTTTTTCCTTTTTTTTTTTTTTTTTTTTTTTTTTTTTTTTTTTTCAGCCCCTTTTTCTTGATATCAACTGAAAGATCTTATTATTTTAAACACATTTTGTTCATTAAGTGTTCAGAAATGTGTTACCGTTCTTGAGATATTTGGGAAAGATTGCTTTAGGGGCCGACCCTTTATCTCCCTGTAGGGTCCATTTGACGAAACTTTGATGGTTAAATTTTATTACGAACACTATTCTTAGCATCTTCTCTTATATAATGCTTTTCAAAATATTTCTCCTTTTTAAGATATAAATGATCAAAATATTGGACTTCTAGCCCCTCAAAACCCCTAATTATGTAACATATCCGAAAACTTTTAACATGCGTAGATAAAGAGCTAGAAGATTAACATTTTTGCTTCTATATCACATTACAAAATGTTTCTTATTAAAGAGATATAGATGAAAGACTTTAGACCCTTCTGGACCCCTAATATGAGGGGTCAGCCCCTTTTGCTTGGTGTCAGTTGAAAGGTCTTGTTTATATAAACTTTTAATGTTCTACATATGTTAACAAAATATTTATGACAAGAAAGATATTCGTGATCAAATCTCAAATTTCCCAAAAAACTGTCAAAAAAGTTAACATCAACATTTTCAGGTTCAGGCGAGCTTCCAGGACAATGATTTCTAGTCAAATCTAAAACAAGCATGCAAATCTACCATAACCACTCTATCTTGCACATAAATTTCAAGTCTTTAACTATAACGGTTTCTGAGGAGATGCGTGGACAATATCATGTCCCAAAATACATGAAAAAGGGAGATAATTCAGAAGCGGAGTTGAATTTTCAGACAAAAAGTTGTATGCAATGAGAGGTTCACCTAAGACATCATCCCTGTAAAAATCATTAAAATCGATGGAGAAATGGCTGAGAAATTAAGGGTGTCTACCAAGAAGAATATTTAAATAATAGAAGAATGAGAAACAGTAGAATAACAGTAAGGTCTTCCGCTGAAGACGGAAGACCTTAATGAGAAACAGTAGAATAACAGTAAGGTCTTCCGCTGAAGACGGAAGACCTTAATAAGAAAAGTGAAAAAGAAACAATAGAATAATAGTAGGGTCTTCCGCTGAAGACGGAAGACCCTAATAAATAAGGACTGTTTTTGTCTTAATCTAAATGGGAGAGTGTTTTTCGACTTGTTCTACATTCCAACAACCCCTTTGTGAAAAATATTTTTGTTAGAAAATAAAAAAAAAAAAAAAAAAAAAGAAAAAAAAAAAAAATGGAGAGAAAGAACAAATTTTGGCTCTGGTGAGATTAGAACACACAACTTTTACAGTTGTCATAACAATATTTCACCGGAGGTTCACGTCAAAACATGGCTGGCGCAAAACAATTCCCGAATTTCTCTTTGAATTTGGGGCGTTTCCGCCCGGGACATGAGCTGATTTTTTGTATGAGATGAAAAACAGCGTGTAAGTTGTCTGACTAATTAGGTTTTGTAACAATGCGAGGTGATTTGAAATATTGATGCATGTTGTTTCCGGAGAGGGGTGAATAGGCCCGAGCTTGATTTTCGTCGTAAATAAATCGAAAGTAGAATTTTGAGGTGTAGATCTCGGATATTCGGTTAACGACAATTAGGGGAAGTCCTAAAACAATGACTGATGCATTTTACACATGTATTTCAGCGTTGAGAATTTTTTTTGTGTCGTTTACTATTAAGTTTGACTGTTTTATTTCAACAGGATTGATACAATCTTTAAAAATGTAGAAATAACGAACTCGGTAACATGTAAATTTATTCGTTAAAAAATTAATTACAGTAGTTTTCACACTTCTAACATTCATAAGTAGTTCACACGTTATCGTAGATACAGACTTAGCGGAAAACAAGAAATATACATGCAACAGAAATATCATACGGCTGCTTACATCCCGTGTACTGTGTAAATTTTAATTCCCCGTACAGGCAATACGTGCCGTTTGATCTCAGGAATTTCTTCTAAATTGTTCAATCCGCTGCATTTTTGACAGACAATAAGAATGGGGTCCGAGGTACATTTACACGAAATTTCATTAGGATTGAGTGAAGGGCTCGGGAGTTAGAATTTTTTTCTACAGTACATGTCAAGCACGTTAATTGAAACTCAAATGTCAAAAAGTTCATAACTCTGTTAAAAATGAACGAATTGGTCTGGTAATTAGTACAGTAATCTAGAATGGTACTAAGTTGAAATTAGAAGACCAAGATCAAAGATCAAGTAAAATCAGGCCAGGAAAACTAAATGATTTTGTGAATCGGGGAGAGGGGGGGGGGGGGGTCGGTGCGTGTACTGTGTAAATTTTAATTCCCCGTATAGGCAATACACGCCGTTTGATCTCAGGAATTTCTTCTAAATTGTTCAATCCGCTGCATATTTGGCAGACAATAAGAATGGGGTCCGAGGTACATTTACATAAAATTTCATTAGGATTGAGTGAAGGGCTCGGGAGTTAGAATTTTTTTCTACAGTACATGTCAAGTACGCCAATTGAAACTCAAATGCCAAAAAATTCATAACTGTGTTAAAAATGAACGAATTGGTCTGGTAATTAGTACAGTATTCTAGAATGGTACTAGGTTGAAATTAAAGGTCCAAGATCAAAGATCAAGTAAAATCGGGGCAGAAAAACTAAATGATTTTGTGAATCGGAGAGAAAGGGGCGGGGGGGGGGGGGGGGTGGTGATGACTTCTATATTTAACGTACAATGTTAAATTTTAAATATTACATATTACGCAATTACTATATGAAATACATATGTTAGAACAATGTATAAGCGTTGCATTAAAGATGTAACTATTGATTTTTCTCAACATTTTCACTTTATTTCAGTATGAATACACAGCTAATGATCTCAATACACAAATACGGGGAAAAGTGCTTATATTGTACCTTCTTTTACAAAATTAAAACGGAAAAGAATAAAATCCATCATTTTAAAGATAAAAATGTAAATCTGAGCACATAAGGAGGGAAAAGAAATTTTCGTCACTCGGGGCTTGAACCCGGGTCGCCTGGGCCTTGTCCACGACTCTAGCGAATGAGCTACTCGGACTCTCGCTTCAGGACTTTGATGCTTAATATCTCGAGAATGCGTTGATCGATTTTAAAACAAAATACATATTCGGAATCAGTAAAAGGGTCACTATCAACCCTACAGAAAAATATTTTAAAACAAAAAAGTTTAAAAATTCGATTTTTTGAATTTCCGTCCGGTTCCGACCGGAAGTGACGGCGGACATTTTCTTGACCCAGGTGCAAGATAAAAACGATATGTCTAGCACCTCTAAAAATTTCAGCGCTCTATCTTTACTCGTTTTTTTAGATCTCCAGCCGACAAAATTGACTTTTAAAAATCGTAAAACGACGATAACTTCCGACCGGAAGTGAATTTTCTAACAATGATTAGAAAACATCAACTTCAGATAAAAATGCGTTTATCTTGAAAATTTGAACGAAATCGATCCAGCCATCTCCGAGAAATCGTCTGCACAAAATCGGTAAGAAAAAAAAGAATAATAATAATAATAATAATAACTAGACACGATCTCGTTGCGAGCAACGAGGAGGTCTTCCGTCCGATTCTCATCAGATGTGATAAGACATTTACTTTTGCTATTCGACAACGAAACATGGAAATGTGGGTGGGGCTACATTTAAAGGATCTGAGACGTTTCTGTATGAAGTGTAAGAGCTATTGATGAATAGCTTTAGATCCCTTTTGGCCCTTTAATTCAGGGGCTTGTCCATTTTTCTTGATATCAAATTAAAGGACTTTTTTTATTTGATGGAAATTTTATTCAACAAGCCTTGAGAAAGTGACCGTTTTTGAGATACCTGGGAAAGAACTTGTTTGGGACCGACTTTTTATCGGGGCCATCAAACAATTTTGATGACTGTACATTGTTAAATACATCATTCATGTTACAAAATATTCAGAAATTAAAACCCATGATTGTCTTCAAATCAATTGGCTCATAATTTGAAGGACTAGACCTTGGTTATGTAAAAGGAATTTTTTGTTTTGTTTTAAATGCATTTGGTTCAAAAAGTGTTTAGAAATCAGTTACCATTATTGAGATACATGTATCTGGGAAAGAACGTTGGGGTCGATTCTTTATCTCCTTTTAGCGAAATTTTGAGGGTTGTCTATTGTTATACACATAGTATATATAAATGTACATATTTCTAAGTATCTTTCTTGTACAACAATTTTACAAATATTTCTCTTTTTTAAAAAAAGAATGATCAAAATTCTGGACTTCTAGTCCTTTAAATCCTTAACAACGTAGCATATTAAAATTATTACATGTATGTTGTATCGGTACGAAGTAAAGACTTTAGACCATTCTGGGCTCTTATTTTAAAAACAGTTCAATAAAAAATTGAACATGTGCATAAAAATTGAAAGTTTGAATCTTTTTATTGCCAAAAAATAAGCTCGCAAATTGCGTGTTAAAGATGATCCGCAATTCAAAATGTTTTATCATATTGACTCAAATTTAAAATTTGAAATTGTCTCCGTTTCAATGAAAAAATTATGTACATATTAAAACTTGTTGAATCCGGATGCTGTGCATTCACGCATGTGGTCCAATCCGCCGACATTATTCAGTCCCTTGGCATTTTCCTTGCATTTTATGTTTAAAAAATGTTGTGCAATCCAGATCTTGTCTATTCTGTAAACCGGCCGCGATGTAAAGAATTGACTGCTTATGATTAGTGAGAGTTATCTCCCGTAATCCGGCCACTTATCGATCGATCGGCAATTTGCCTGTCGTTGCTATTGATTTAAACAACTGTGAATATACTATAGTAGATCCAAACTAGTAACTCATTTCAGTATATACCGTTAAGTCTTGTTATAAATAAATACGCATTTTTTTTTGCCAAAATTAGATAATGATATAATAGTTCATCCCATTTTTTTTTCAGGCCGTGATTTAGGATACCGCGGTAGTAAGACTGCCGATATCGTATGTTATCCCCGTTGTATGGCTACACTTACAGAGTTACATTCTATTATGTCAAAATGCTCAATTCTTTATTAAATTTTCATCTATATAAATATTCAACCTTGCAATTACGTAATCAGCCATCTGTTGGCCAATGTCATGCACTTGTCTTGTGTCAGACATTTCAGCTTAATCGAATGCTTGAAAATATCAATTACGATGATTTGATTGAAAAAAGTATTACCATTGTATGTACTCCTTTATGGACTTATTGTTTTCCAAGAAAAAAAAATGAAAATTGGTACCGTAATCATGATCGATTAGGTCTAATATATTTCAGAAGAATTGAAAATTTTGCAAGAATAGACGATCAAGACCTTCTGCATTAAATACTGAAATTAATTTGCAACAATGTCCTCCAAACCGGATGTTGTCTAATCTACCCTAATTTTTCAGAACCAAACTCTGCCAGATAAGACAAGTTTAACAAAGTACAAAATTTATTTACAAAATAAACGACATAAAAGGGTTTCGCGTTATTTCGCCTCGTGTTTATACTCGCCCCATACGTCGAAACGAGTATGATTGTATTACGACTTTGATATCTGTCCTTTTTTATATGATCTATTTTAACAAATAAAATAAACAGCATGGCTATTTGAAAAAATAAAGCAGTGTACATTTGTTTACTAATAATTCTGAAGTTTACGTTGTTTACAATCGATGCATAACATGCAGGTTGAATAAACCTAATCATTCGGGGGACGAAATCAAACGGTTACCTCTTTTAAACATTCCCATGATGTATTTTTGGGGTATTTTTGTATGCCCCCAAAAATTATTTTTATTTACTTTGAATATTTCTAACGTTAAAAGAAAATCATCAATTCTGTGTAAATAAGCGAAAGTCTATAACTTTCTCAGATAATTCATCTGGTTTGCATGGTAACATTATTTGATACTGTAATGGCCGAAAAATCGGAACATGCAGCTTTAAGAAATTTCTCCACTTGGTACGACATCGAAACGTTATTTCAAATCAGGCATCAAACAATGAAGGGAAATGGAAATTTTTGGCGGATCTAAATGTTAAAATATTCTTATGATAAAATGATGTATTTATGACAAAGCTAGATTAATAATTTTTATCTTTACTAGATATATTCGCACTTGTGTTTTGTATCCATCTGTTTTAAACCCTTTACAGCCAAATATGTCACAATTCGTGGTCTTTTCATCCTTTTGTTGTAAACAACGCTGGAATCTTCACAATCAATGTGCTGTTGAACGAAAGGGTCGGTTAGCAATACTTACTGCATGGGCCGTCTAAAATTATTAATTTTAGTGATAAATTAAGAATTTTTTTAGATTTCCCAAAGCGTAATCATTGAAAAAATTTATACTGTTATTATTTTTAAAAAAATCATTTAAGCTACAAGAAAATTGCCATTTCATACATATAGAATTTGCACAAAATAAGTTGTATGTTATTCAACCAGTGTTTGAAATTTGAGACCGTTCTTGATATATTTGAGAAAGAAATTTTAGGGGCCATCGTTTCATCTTCTTATCAGGGCCGTTTAACATTTGAGCCATTTCCGAGAAATCGCATGCACAAAAATCGTTAATAAAAGAACAAAAAGAATATAGGACACGGAAGCTCTTAACAAGGGGGGGGGGGGGGGGGGGGGGGGGACTAGTAATTTCATATTTAATCAAGTTATTAATCTTAGGCATTGGATAACTACTATTGCCTAATTGGCAAATTAATTTGATTTGCTTTTTGACTCCATGACCTCTACAATTTTGCTGAGTGAAACGTTAAAAAAGTTTTTAAAAATATATATAAGCATGTATATACAGAACATTCATTACGCGATCGCCGTGCGCTTCTTTTTGGGAAGAACAGTTCTGATCAGACAGCAAATAATAATACAGCATACAGGCATTTTATTAAAATATATATGTATCAAGTATTCGAGTGTACTTGCAACGCATATGCAGAAGTCCGGTCGATTTGAAAATCTCCGTAATCTACTAAGTACAGTGTAGTATTTATAACCATGTGTCCTCTACTCGCTCTTCGACTGTCCGAATCTAAACAAAACTTTTACTTACCGAATGTTAATAAACTGTTTTTAAAACTCACATATTCTTTGATAATCAATAACAAAAAAATGTAATTTAATTAAATGAAAGAATAAAATCAGCAATGCGTATGCTTTTTAATGATTCGGACTGCCATTCAGAAGAGGTTAAACCAATAGTGTTCGTGTGACCGTTATTCTTTTACGGCCTGAATGTAAATCAAACTTGTTAAAAAAATTCATTGGTATATTAAAGAAATCATCACTGATTCCTTCAATTCCTTCCGTATTAGCGGACATCGGTAAGTTTTATCGTGCCTGCACCTACCGCAAGCACACTTAAACTGCCTAATCTCGAACGCGTTTTCAACTCACTTTACTTACTACACCCTGCTAAATTCATGCATACTCTCTCTCTCTCTCTCTCTCTCTCTCTCTCTCTCATAACTCATAAAAAGACTTCTAATATTTTGTTAGCTAAATGAATTATCACAGGTTACAGATAGATAAGATGTTTGTGTTGGAATAATCATGTTGTGAATATCGCCTAGATGTGGGAAGTGTAATGCATTAAATTCTCAGCAGCAAAAATGTCAGAAATAGACTAATTTATTTTTCAACTCGTACGACTGTAAAACGTTGCATTATATTCATTGATGGCAGTTTCTTTTAATTTTACGCACTGTGATTTAAATCAATGCTAAATCAAAAGTTTGATGCATCTTTAACCAATATAATTGAAAATAAAAACAATTCAATGAACTGTACGTGTGATAACGTAGAAACACGAGAAGCCTGTGTCTCAGACCACAGCGAATCGCTTGTCCACTAGCGCGACATCTCTTCGGCCATGTGCGATTGATGTGTTACGTAAATGTACACCCAACGTGGTGGGTTTTAAATGTTTGCAGTTTGATAACGGAATTTTTTTCCAACAATGAAACTTATTTTATGACATAGACAAGATCACATAGAACACCTTTTTTTCAATGACAGTTCATACTATATATCGTTTTTAAAATACGAGACTAAAACATCAAAACCTCGTAGGTTATTAAGGTATCTATTTTTTATTTACTCTTTAATATCGTTAAAATCAGTATTCTTTGTGTTTGTAGCTAAATAAATAAACCCATGTGTGCATCACAGCAAAACGCAAATCTTGTGTATTGGATAACAGCAGACCGCTCGCTAGTCCAGCCGCGACCTATTTCTTTGGCCGCGGCCAAGGGATCGGATACGTAATTGTTCACATACACAGCTCGGAATCCAGCTAGATTTTAAATGCAACTCAAATGTATTGCATAGTATTAGTTCTTTTATCCATAATGTGTTTCACTAGAAGAGAATGAGAATGTTTATACACTTTCCGTATGTAAGCTGGTACACTGACACTGTCGACGGTAACTTTATGTCAGTTATACGCATCAAGACCCCGTTTTTCAAATAACAGAGCTAACATTAAATTTATGGGTTAAGAGGTTACTCTTTTCTCCTTCATTTACACTTAATATATCTTTATACCATAGTTCTTTGTGGAAGCAGCTATATAAATAAACTTATATATGCAAGACGCGAATGTTGTGTATTAGATAACCGGTAACTGCTAGCTAGCAGCCGATCAATAATCTCTTCGGTCGCGGGTGAGGAATTGGTACGTGATTTCACATACAACACAGGCTTCTAAAACTGATTTTAAAACAAATTTTAAACATTTTTTGTAGGAGTTGTTCCGTGTTTCACTTGAAAAGAATAAGAATGTATGTCCGCGACTATGTACTTTCTCTTTCCCGGTTTTGAATGATTGTCAATTACAAAAACTAAACAAAAGTGACTAATGATCCTCACGTATCACCTATAAGAAAAACATCGATACTCACTTGTTATAATTAATTAAAGCAACATATATGTAAGCTATTACACTTTCTGTTGTAACTTGTGTCGGTTATGCAGACAAAAACATGCACTTTCCGCATGAAAACAGGTACGTGTTAACAATTAGGTCAAGCTTTTTACTCTCGTATTACGCAATACCCGAACAAAATTTTATTGTAACGACTTTGATAAGATCAAAATGAACAACTTTCTCAGCGACAGCCATATTGAAATCCCAACCGTTTTATAGTTATCCTGCGAAGACTTTCAAGAAACTTAGGCCCCTAATTTGAGGGGCCAGCCCCTTTTTCTTGATGTCAAATGAAGCTCTTGGAATTATAAACTTTATTTGCTCTACATGCTTTCACAAAATATTTCTGAGAAAAGAGATAAACAAAGAAAATCACGCAAAATAACGACGCTTTTTTAATCCCATTTTTCGAGCCCCACCGAGCTCCAGGATTTCTTGTGCTAGGCAAATAAGAATGCTTTTGTTCAGTTTAACAATCTTTTGTCTTTCATCCCTGAAATTTTAAAATCGATATCGTTTGTAGTTTATGAGAACACTCCAGGACAAACCAACCACCTAAAAATCCTTAAATTTCCAATTTCTCAAAAACGGAAATGACGTCATCAACCAAAAAATTTTCCGATAAGGTTCAGAACATAGTTAGTAAGATCTGAAAGTTTCGTGCAAATCGGTCTAGCCATTTCTGAGATATCGCATGCACAAAAAGTGGTAAGAAAAAAAAAGAAGAAGAAGAAAAAGAATCCGAAGAATAACAATAAGGTCTTCCGTTGGAAATGGAAGACCTTAATAAGAAAAGTGAAAAAGAAACAATAGAATAATAGTAGGGTCTTCCGCTGAAGACGGAAGACCCTAATAATAATAATAATAAGAAACATTACAATCACTATAAGGTCTTCCGTTGGAAACGGAAGACCTTAATAAGAAACATTACAATCACTTTAAGGTCTTCCGTTGGAAACGGAAGACCTTAACTAGACCCTTGTTGCAATAGCAACAAAAAGGTCTTCCGTTCTGATATACATGTATGAATTTAACTATGAGACATTGTTTCTCTCAAGTAGAAAAAAAAATAATGGATATGATAATTACTTTGAATGAAATATGTATACGTTACTTTTATGTAAAACAACAACGGGAATGAAAAACATAATCAATTTTTAAAATACCTTTTTTGTCAACCGGAAGTAAAGCCGAACCCAAAAATACACGTTTAACATTTCTACAGTCATAAGTCAATCTTTCCTCAAAGTTTGGTTTTTCAACTCTTTTCCTAATCTGAGATCTCATCGAAACAAGGTTTTTTGTCTCGGGACCGGAAACTGACGAACGGAAGTGATTATTGAAAATAAAAGCTGGTATTTGATGCACATTTTCCTATTGTACATCACTATTTATCAGGCTAGATGAAACACCCAAGAAAGTCAGGTAAACTTGTTAAAACATGATTTGTTTGAAAACTTCCGGTGAAGACCGGAAGTGACAGTTGACAAGCTGAAAGTGGTTAAACACATTTTCTTTCAAATGTCTATTGTCCATGTAAGTTTTGCGTCTTCATCACTTAAAGTTTGTAAGATCTGACAGCTAAAACATTTGTTTAAAAAAAAGGATATCTGAGATATTTGAGATAACTTACCGGAAGAAGAAATTTTGTGTTTATTTAACATCGCATACATGACATATGGCATGATGTAAACTAATATTTCAATTCTATGTAAATAACTAAAATAGGTTAAAAAAAAATAATTTTTGAAGTGCTTCCGGTGACGACCGGAAGTTACGCCGAACAAAACAAAATAGTGTAAACACATCTACATATATAGGTCTATAATCCCACAAAGTTTGGTTGTTAAAGTCATTACCGTTTTTAAGATCTCGAGAAGTCAAGGTTTTTTGTCTCGGGACAGGAAACGGACAAACGGAAGTGTTCAATGAAAAGGATTGATAATTTTTCTTAAACACTAGACAACAGGATTTTATTGCCTATCAATTTATCTAAATTTCTCAAAGAAAAACAGTTAAACTTTTAAACAACTTGATTTGTTTGAACTCTTCCAGTGTGGACCGGAAGTGACGGTTGACTAAATGAAAGCGGCTAAACACATCTCCTATCAAATATCTATCAACCATGTTAGTTTCGTGCCTTGGTCACTTACAGTTTTTGAGATCTCGCTGTCACAACATCTGTTTAAAAAAATGAACCTGAGATATTTGAGATATCTCACCGGAAGTAGATTATTTTTCTTTATTTAACATAGGATAGATGATTTATGTAAGAATTTATACTTATATTTCAATTCTGTATGAAATAAGTTAAATGCGTAAAAAAAAATATTTTTTAAAGTACTTCCGGTGACGACCGGAACCTATGACGAACAAAACAAAATAATTAAAACACATCTACAACTATAGGACTATCATCCCATAAAGTTTGGATGCTCAAGTCTTTTTCGTTTTTGAGATCTCGATGTCACTAGCTTTTTGTCGCGGGACAGGAAACGGACGACAGGAAATGAATTTTGAAAAAATGAAAAAAACGCCTAGAGATAGTATCATTCTCTATCATTACTGAAAATTTCAAGAAAATCTATTTAGCCATCTCTGAGAAATCTTGTGGACAAGAAAAGGGAAAAAAATAATAATAACTAGACTCTTGTTGCGATAGCAACAAAAAGGTCTTCCGTTCTGATATACATGTATGAATTTAACTATAAGACATTGCTTCTCTCAGGTAGAAAAATAATGGATATGATAATTACTTTGAATGAAAAATGTATACATTACTTCTATGTAAAACAACAACGAGAATGAAAAACATAATGAATTTTTAAAGTACCTTTTGTGTCGCCCGGAAGTAAAGCCGAACCCAAAAATACACGTTTAACATTTCTATAGTCATAAGTCAATCTTTCTTCAAAGTTTGGTTTTTCACCTCTGTGCCTAATCTGAGATTTCATCGAAACAAGGTTTTTTGTCTCGGGACCGGAAACTGACGAACGGAAGTGATTATTGAAAATAAAAGCTAGTATTTGATGCATATTTTCCTCTTGTATACCACTATTTATCAGGCTAGATGAAACACTCAAGAAAGTCAGGTAAACTTGTTAAAACATGATTTGTTTGAAAACTTCCGGTGAAGACCGGAAGTGACAGTTGACAAAATGAAAGCGGTTAAACACATTTTCTGTCAAATGTCTATTGTCCATGTAAGTTTTGCGTCTTAATCACTTAAAGTTTGTAAGATCTGTCAGCTAAAACATTTGTTTAAAAAAAGGTTATCTGAGATATTTGAGATAACTCACCGGAAGAAGAAATTTTGTGTTTATTTAACATCGTATACATGACATATGACACGATGTAAACTAATATTTCAATTCTATGTAAAATAACTAAAATAGGTTAAAAAAATAATTTTTGAAGTGCTTCCGGTGACGACCGGAAGTTACGCCGAACAAAACAAAATAGTGTAAACACATCTACATATATAGGTCTATAATCCCACAAAGATTGGTTGTTAAAGTCATTACCGTTTTTAAGATCTTGAGAAGTCAAGGTTTTTTGACTTGGGACAGGAAACGGACAAACGGAAGTGCTTAATGAAAAGGATTGATAATTTTTCTTAAACACTAGACAACAGGATTTTATTGCCTATTAATTTATCTAAAATTGTCAAAGAAAAACAGTTAAACTTTTAAACAACTTGATTTGTTTGAACTCTTCCAGTGTGGACCGGAAGTGACGGTTGACAAAATGAAAGCGGTTAAACACATCTTCTGTCAAATGTCTATCAACCATGTTAGTTTCGTGCCTTGGTCACTTACGGTTTTTGAGATCTCGTTGTTACAACATCTGTTTAAAAAAGAACAACCTGAGATATTTGAGATATCTCACCGGAAGTAGATTATTTTTCTTTATTTAACATCGGATAGATGACTTATGTAATAATTTATACTTATATTTCAATTCTGTATGAAATAAATTAAATGCGTAAAAGAAATATTTTTTAAAGTACTTCCGGTGACGACCGGAACCTATGACGAACAAAACAAAATAGTTTAAACACATCTACAACTATAGGACTATCATCCCATAAAGTTTGGATGCTCAAGTCTTTTTCGTTTTTGAGATCTCGATGTCACTAGCTTTTTGTCGCGGGACAGGAAACGGACGACAGGAAATGAATTTTTGAAAAATGAAAAAAACGCCTAGAGATATTATCATTCTCTATCATCACTGAAAATTTCAAGACAATCTATCCAGCCATCTCTGAGAAATCTTGTGGACAAAAAAAGGAAAAAAAAAAAAGAATAATAATAATAACTAGACACGATCTCGTTGCGAGCAACGAGGAGGTCTTCCGTCCGATTCTCATCAGATGTGATAAGACCTTTACTTTTGCTATTCGAAAACGAAACATGGAAATGTGGGTGGGGCTACATTTAAAGGATCTGAGACGTTTCTGTATGAAGTGTAAGAGCTATTGATGAATAACTTTAGATCCCTTTTGACCCTTTGATTTAGGGGCTTGTCAATTTTTCTTGATATCAAATTAAAGGACTTTTTTATTTGATGCAAATTTTTTTAAACAAGCATTGAGAAAGTGACCGTTTTTAAGATATCTGAGAAAGAACTTGTTTGAGGCCGACTTTTTATCGGGCCATCTAACAATTTTGATGACTATACATTGTTAAATATATCATTCATGTTACAAAATATTCAGAAATTAAAAGCCATGATTGTCTTCAAATCAATTGGCTCATAATTTAAAGGACTAGACCTTGGTTATGTAAAAGGAAATTTATTTTTGTTTTAAATGCATTTGGTTCAAAAAGTGTTTAGAAATCAGTTACCATTATTGAGATACATGTATCTGGGAAAGAACGTTGGGGTCGATTCTTTTTCTCCTTTTAGCGAAATTTTGAGGGTTGTCTATTGTTATACACATAGTATATATAAATGTACATAGTTCTAAGCATCTTTACTCGTACAACAATTTCACAAATATTTCTCTTTTTTAAAAATGAATGATCAAAATTCTGGACTTCTAGTCCTTTAAATCCTTAACAACATAGTATATGAAAATTATTACATGTATATTGTATAGGTACGGAGTAAAGACTTTAGACCATTCTGGGCTCTTATTTTAAAAACAGTTCAATAAAAAAATTGAACATGTGCATAAAAACTGAAAGTTTGAATCTTTTTACTGCCAAAAAAAATAAGCTCGCAAATTGCGTGTTAAAGATGGTCCGCAATTCAAAATGTTTTATCATATCGACTCAAATTTAAAATTTAAAATTGTCTCTGTTTCAATGAAAAAATGATGTACAAATTAAAACTTGTTGAATCCGGATGCTGTGCATTCCGGCATATTGTCCAATCCGGCGACATTATTCAGTCCCTTGGCATTTTCCTAGCATTTTATTTTTTAAAAATGTTGTGCAATCCGGACCTTGTCTATTCTGTAAACCGGCCGCGATGTAAAGAATTGACTGCTAATGATTAGTGAGAGTTATCTCCCGTAATCCAGCCACTTATCGATCGATCGGCAATTTTCCTGTCGTTGCTATTGATTTAAACAACTGTGAATATACTATAGTAGATCCAAACTAGTAATTCATTTCAGTATATTCCGTTAAGTCTTGTTATAAATAAATACGCATTCTTTTTTTTTGCGAAAATTAGATAATGAGATTATAGTTCATCCCATTTTTTTTCAGGCCGTGATTTAGGATACCGCGGTAGTAAGACTGCCGATATCGTATGCTATCCCCGTTGTATGGCTACACTTACAGAGTTACATTTTATTTTGTCAAAATGCTCCATTCTTTATTAAATTCTCTATATAAATATTCAACCTCGCCATTACGTAATCAGCCACCTGTTGGCCAATGTCATGTACTTATCTTGTGTCGGACTTTTCAGGTTAATCGAATGCTTGAAAATATCAATTACGATGACTTTGAAAAAGTATTACCATTGTATGTACTCCTTTATGGACTAATTGTTTTCCAAGAAAAAAAATGAACATTGGTACCGTAATCACGATCGATTAGGTCTAATATATTTCAGAAGAATTGAAAATTTTGCAAGAATAGACGATCAAGACCTACTGCATTAAATACTGAAATTAATTTGCAACAATGTCCTCCAAACCGGATGTTGTCTAATCTACCCTTATTTTTCAGAACCAAACTCCTCCAGATAAGACAAGTTTTACAATGTACAAAATTTATTTACAAAATAAACGACATAAAAGGGTTTCGCGCTATTTCGCTTCGTATTTATACTCGCCCCATACGTCGAAGCGAGTATGATTGTATTACGACTTTGACATCTGTCCTTTTTTATATGATCTATTTTAACAAATAAAATAAACAGCATGGCTATTTGAAAAAATAAAGCAGTGTACATTTGTTCACTAATAATTCTAAAGTTTACGTTGTTTACAATCGATGCATAATTTGCAGGTTGAATAAACCCAATCATTCGGGGGGAGGAAATCAAACGGTTACCTTTTTTAAACATTCCCATGATGTATTTTTGGGGAATTTTTGTACGCCCCCAAGAATTATTTTTAATTTACTTTGAATATTTCTAACGTTAAAAGAAAATCAATTCTGTGTAAATAGGCGAAAGTCTATAACTTTCTAAGATAATTCATTTGGTTTGCATGGTAACATTTGATACTGTAATGGCCGAAAAATCGGAACATTCAGCTTTAAGAAATTTCTCCACTTGGTACGACATCGAAACGTTATTTCAAATCAGGCATCAAACAATGAAAGGAAATGAAAATTTTCGGCGGATCTAAATGTTAAAATATTCTTATGATAAAATGATGTATTTATGACAAATGTAGATTAATCATTTTTATCTTTACTAGATATATTCGCACTTGTGTTTTGTATCCATCTCTTTTAAACCCTTTACAGCCAAATATGTTACAATTCGTGGTCTTTTTATCCTTTTGTTGTAAACAACGCTGGAATCTTCACAATCAATGTGCTGTTGAACGAAAGGCTCGGTTAGCAATACTTACTGCATGAGCCGTCAAAAATTAGTAATTTTAGTGATAGATTAAGAATTTTTTTAGATTTCACAAAGCGTAATTTGTGAAAAAATTATACTGTTATTACTTTGAAAAAAATCATTTAAATTACAAGAAAATTTTACTATTTCATACGTATAGAGTTTGCACAAAATGAGTTGTATGTTATTCAACCAGTGTTTGAAATTTGAGACCGTTCTTGATATATTTGAGAAAGAAATTTTAGGGCCCATCCTTTTATCTTCTTATCAGGGCCGTTTAACAAAATTTGAGTCATTTCCGAGAAATCGCGTGCACAAAAATCGTTAATAAAAGAACAAAAAGAATACAAGACACGGAAGCTCTTAACAAGGGGGGGGGGGGGGGATTGTAAATTCATATTTATTCAAGTTATTAATCATAGGCATTGAATAACTACTATTGCCTAATTGGCAAATTATTTTGTTTTGCTTTTTGACTCCATGACCTCTACAATTTTGCTGAGTTAAACGTTAAAATTTTTTTAAAAATATATACAAGCATGTATATACAGAACATTCATTACGCGATCGCCGTGCGCTTCTTTTTGGGAAGAACAGTCCTGATCAGACAGCAAATAATAATACAGCATACAGACGTTTTATTAAAATATATACGTATCAAGTATTCGAGTGTACGTGCAACGCATATGCAGAAGTCCGGTCGATTTGAAAATCTCCGTAATCTACTAAGTAGTATTTATAATCATGTGTCCTCTACTCGCTCTTCGCCTGTCCGAATCTAAACAAAACTTTTACTTACCGAATGTTAATAAACTGTTTTTAAAACTCACATATTCTTTGATAATCAATAACAAAAAAATGTAATTTAATTAAATGAAAGAATAAAATCAGCAATGCGTATGCTTTTTAATGATTCGGACTACCATTCAGAAGAGGTTAAACCAATAGTGTTCGTGTGACCATTATTCTTTTACGGCCTGAATGTAAATCAAACTTGTTAAAAAAATGCATTGGTATATTAAAGAAATAATCACTGATTCCTTCAATTCCTTCCGTATTAGCGGGCATCGGTAAGTTTTATCGTGCCTGCACCTACCGCAAGCATGTAACATTGTAACACTTAAACTGCCTTATCTCGAACGCGTTTTCAACTCACTTTACTTACTATACCCTGCTAAATTCATGCATGCTCTCTCTCTCTCTCTCTCTCTCTCTCTCTCTCTCTCTCAGAACTCATATATAAAGACTCCTAATATTTTGTTAGCCAAATGAATTATCACAGATTGCAGATACATAAGATGTTTGTGTTGGAATAATCATGTTGTGAATATCGCCTATATAGATGTGGGAAGTGTAATGCATTAAATTCTCAGCAGCAGAAAATGTCAGAAATAGACTAATTTATTTTTCAACTCGTACGACTGTAAAACGTTGTATTATATTCATTTGATGGCAGTTTCTTTTAATTTTACGCACTGTGATTTAAATCAATGCTAGATCAAAAGTTTGATGCATCTTTAACCAATATAATTCAAAATAAAAACAATTCAATGAACTGTACGTGTGATAACGTAGAAACACGAGAAGCCTGTGCCTTAGACCACAGAGACCACTAGCGCGGTATCTCTTCGGCCATGTGCGATTGATGTGTTACGTAAATGTACACCCAACGTGGTGGGTTTTAAATGACGGAATATTTTCCCAACAATAAAACTTATTTTATGACATAGACAAGATCACATAGAACACCTTTTTTCAATGACAGTCATACTATATATCGTTTTTAAATTACAAAACTAAAACATTATAACCTCGTAGGTTAAGGTATAATGTTTTTTGTTTACTCTTTAATATCGTTAACATCGGAATTCCTTGTGTTTGCAGCTAAATAAATAAACCAATGTGTGCATCCCAGCAAAACGCAAATCTTGTGTATTGGATAACAGCAGACCGCTCGCTAGTCCAGCCTTGGCCGCGGCCAAGGAATCGGATGCGTAATTGTTTACATACACAGCTCGGAATCCAGCTAGATTTTAAATGCGTCTCAAATGTATTGCATAGTATAAGTTCTTTTATCCATAATGTGTTTCACTAGAAGAGAATGAGAATGTATATACACTTTCCGTATGTAAGCTGGTATACTGTCTACGGTAGCTTTATGTCAGTTATACGCATAAAGACCCCGTTTTACAAATAACAGAGGTAACATTAAATTTATGGGTTAAGAGGTTACTCTTTTCTCCTTAATTTACATTTAATATATCTTATACCATAGTTCTTTGTGTAAGCCGCTATATAAATAAACTTATGTATGCAAGACGCGAATGTTGTGTATTAGATAACCGGTGGCTGCTAGCTTGCAGCCGATCAATAATCTCTTCGGTCGCGGGTGAGGAATTGGTACGTGATTTCACATACAACCCAGGCTTCTAAAAATGATTTTAAAACAAATTTTAAACATTTTTTGTAGGTGTTGTTCTGTGTTTCACTTGAATAGAAGAAGAATGTATGTCCGCGACTATGTACTTTCTCTTTCTCGGCTTTGAATGATTGTCCATTACAAAAACTAAACAAAAGTGACTAATGATCCTCACGCATCACCTGTAAGAAAAACATCGATACTCACTTTTTATAATTAATTTAAGCAACATATAGGTAAGCTATTACACTTTCTGTTGTAACTTGTGTCAGTTATGCAGACAAAAACATGCACTTTTCACATGAAAACAGGTACGTGTTAACAATTAGGTCAAGCTTTTTACTCTCGTATTACGCAATACCCGAACAAAATTTTATTGTAACGACTTTGATAAGATCAAAATGAACAACTTTTTCAGCGACAGCCATCTTGAAATCCAAACCGTTTTTTAGTTATCCTGCGAAGACTTTCAAAAAACTTTGGCCCCTAGTTTGAGGGGCCAGCCCCTTTTTCTTGATGTCAAACGAAAGCTCTTGGAATTATAAACTTTATTTGCTCTACATGTTTTCACAAAATATTTCTGAGAAAAGAGATAAACAAAGAAAACCACGCAAAAAAACGACGCTTTTTCAATCCCATTTTTCGAGCCCCACCGAGCTCCAGGGTTTCTTGTGCTAGGCAAATAAGAATGCTTTTGTTCAGATTAACAATCTTTTGTGTTTCATCCCTGAAAGTTTAAAATCGATATCGTTTGTAGTTTATGAGAACACTCTTGGACAAACCAACCACCTAAAAATCCTTAAAATGCCAATATCTCAAAAATGGAAATGACGTCATCAACCAAAAAAATTTCCGATAAGGTTCAGAACATAGTTAGTAAGATCTGAAAATTTCGTGCAAATCGGTCGAGCCATTTTTGAGATATCGCGTGCACAAAAAGTGGTAAGAAAAAAAAAGAAGAAGAAAAAGAAAAAGAATCCGAAGAATAACAATAAGGTCTTCCGTTGGAAACGGAAGACCTTAATAATAATAATAAGAAGAAGAAACATTACAATCACTATAAGGTCTTCCGTTGGAAACGGAAGACCTTAACTAGACTCTTGTTGCAATAGCAAGTTACGCAGAACAAAACAAAATAGTGTAAACACATCTACATACATAGTTCTATCATTCCACAAAGTTTGGTTGTTCAAGCCGAGATCTCGTGGAGTTAATGTTTTTTGTCTCAGGACAGGAAACGGACAATCGGAAGTGCTAAAGGAAATTGTAAGTTAGAATTTCTTAAACATTAGACAACAGGACTTTATTGCTTATCAATTTAACTAAAATTGTCAAAGAACAACACTTAAAGTTATAAACAACTTGATTTGTTTGAATCCTTCCGGTGAGGACCGGAAGTGACGGACGACAAAATGAAACCTTTTTTACACATCTACTATTAAATCTCTAATATCTGTGTAAGTTTTGTGCCTTGATCATTTACAGTTTCTGAGATCTCGTGGGTACAAAATTTGTTTTATAAAAGCATCCTGAGATATTTGAGATATCTCAGCGGAAGTAGATTTTTTTTGTTTATTTAACATCAGATAGAGAACATATGTAAGGATTTATACTTTTTTTTCAATTCTATATAAAAAAATATTAAATGCGTAAAAAAAGTTTCTTTTGAAGTGCTTCCGGTGACGACCGGAAGTTACGAAAGAACAAAACAAAATAGTTTAAACAAATCTTCAACTAAAAGTCTATCGTCCCACAAAGTTTGGTTGATCAAGTCCTTGCCGTTTTTGAGATCTCGTCGAAAAAAGGTTTTTTGTCTCAGGACAGGAAACAGACAAACGGAAGTGCTCAATGAAAATGTAAGTCGTTATTTCTTAGACATTAGGAACAGGACTCTATTGCTTATCAACTTAACTAAAATTGTCAAAGAACAACAGTTAAACTTATCAACAACTTGATTTGTTTGAACCCTTCCGGTGTGGACCGGAAGTGACGGTCGACAAAATGAAACCATTTAAACACATCTTCAATCAAATGTCTATCATCCATGAAAGTTTCGTGTCTTGATCACTTACAGTTTCTGAGATCTCGCGGGTACAAAATTTGTTTTTAAAAAGCTACTTGAGATAATTGAGATATCTCACCGGAAGTACAATTTTTTGTTTATTTAACATCGCATGGATGACTTTTGTAAGGATTTATACTAATCTATTGATTTTATGTAAAATAAATTAAATAAGTAAAACAAATATTTTTTGAAGTGCTTCCGGTGACGACCGGAAGTGACGACGAACAAAACAAAATAGTTTAAACACATCTACAACTATAGGTCTATCATCCAAGAAAGTTTGGATGTTCAAGTCTTTATCGTTTCTGAGATCTCGATGTGACAAGCTTTTTGTAGCGGGACAGGAAACGGACGACTGGAAGTAAATTTTGAAAAAATGAAAAAAATGCGTAAATATATTATCATTCTCTATCAACCCTAAAAATTTTACAGAAATCTATTCAGCCATCTCTGAGAAATCTTGTGGACAAAAAAAGGAAAAAAAAAAATAAGAAGAAACATTACAATCACTATAAGGTCTTCCGTTGGAAACGGAAGACCTTAATAATAATAAGAAACATTACATTCACTATAAGGTCTTCCGTTGGAAACGGAAGACCTTAATAAGAAACATTACAATCACTATAAGGTCTTCCGTTGGAAACGGAAGACCTTAATAATAATAAGAAACAGTACGAAAACAATAAGGTCTTCCGTTGGAAACGGAAGACCTTAATAATAGTGAAAAATAGAGAAAAAGAAACCTAACGAAAACAATAGGGTCTTCCGTTGAAACGGAAGACCCTAAAAATTAGAATAATAGAAAGAAAAGAGGGTCTTCCGTTGGAAAGGGAAGACCCTGATAATCTTAACCAGCACAATAATAGAAAGGTCTTCCGTTGGAAAATAAATATTTTAAAATCTTCTTCTCAGAAACCAATCATCCAGGAAAGCTGAAACTTATGTGGAAGCATCCTCAGGTAGTGTAGATTCAAAGTTGTGAAAATCATGACCCCTGGGTGTAGGGTGGGGCCAGAAAGGGGAGGCAAATTTTTACATAGGATAATGTATAGAGTAAATATTTGAAAATCTTCTTCTCAGAAACCAATCAGCCTGGAAAGCTGAAACTTATGTGGAAGCATCTTCAGGTAGTGTAGATTCAAAGTTGTGAAAATCATGACCCCTGGGTGTAGGGTGGGCCACAACGGGGGTCGAATTTTTACATAGGAATATATAGAGTAAATACTTTAAAATCTTCTCAGAAACCAATCAGCCAGGAAAGCTGAAACTTATGTGGAAGCATCTTCAGGTAGTGTAGATTCAAAGTTGTGAAAATCATGACCCCTGGGGGTAGGGTGGGGCCACAATGGGGGGGGGGGGGGGTGGAATTTTTACATAGGAATATATTAATATTTTAAAATCTTCTTCTCAGAAATCAATCAACCAGGCAAGCTGAAACTTATGTGGAAGCATCCTCAGGTAGTGTAGATTCAAAGTTGTGAAAATAATGACCCCTGGGGGTCGGATGGGGCCACAATGGGGGGAAGGGGGGTCAAATTTTTACATAGGAATATATAGAGTAAATCTTTAACAATCTTCTTCTCAGAAACCAATTAGCCAGGAAAGCTGAAACTTATGTGGAAGCATCTTCAGGTAGTGTAGATTCAAAGTTGTGAAAATCATGAACCCCGGGGGTAGGGTGGGGCCACATTGGGGGGTCAAATTTTTACATAGGAATATATAGGGTAAATCTTTAAAAATCAACATCTCAGAAACTTATTAGCCAGGAAAGCTGATACTTACGTGGAAGTATCCTCAGGTAGTGTAGATTCAAAGTTGTGAAAATCATGACGCCCGGAGGTAGGGTGGGGCCATAATGGGGGTGGGGGTCGAATTTTTAACATTGGAATATAGAGAGTAAATCTTTAAAAATCTTCTTCTAAAAAATACCCAATCAGCCAGGAAAGCTGAGATTTATTTGGAAGCATCCTCAGGTAGTGTAGATTGAAAGTTGTGAAAATCCTGAACCCCGGAGGTAGGGTGGGGCCACCATGGGGGGGGGGGGGGAGGGGGGTCGAATATTTACATAGGAATATATAGAGAAAAGTCTTTAAATATCTTTCTGGAAGTATCCTCAGGTAGTTTAGATTCAAAGTTGTGAAAATCATGACGCCCGGAGGTAGGGTGGGGCCATAATGGGGGGGGGGGGGGGTCCAATTTTTAACATTGGAATATAGAGAGTAAATCTTTAAAAACCTTCTTCTCAAAAAAAATACAATCAGCCAGGAAAGCTGAGATTTATTTGAAAGCATCCTCAGGTAGTGTAGATTGAAAGTTGTGAAAATCCTGAACCCCGGAGGTAGGGTGGGGCCACCATGGGGGGGGGGGGGGAGGGGGGAGGGGGGTCGAATATTTACATAGGAATATATAGAGAAAAGTCTTTAAAAATCTTCTTCTCAGATACCAATCTTCCAGGAAAGCTGAAACTTAAGTGGAAGCACCTTCATGTAAGGTAGATTCAAGTTTGTTCAAATCATGACCCCCGGTGGTAGGGTGGGGCCACATTGGGGGTCGAATCTTTACATATGCATATATAGAGCAAATCTTTAAAAATTTTCTTCTCAGAAACCAATCAGCCAGGAAAGCTGAAATTTATGTTGAAGCATCTTCAGGTAGTGTAGATTCAAAGTTGTGAAAATCATGACTCGTGGGGGTAGGGGGGACAATTGGGGATGGGGTCGAATTTTTACATAGGAATATAGAGAGTGAATCTTTCAAAATCTTCTTCTCAGAAAACAATCAGCCAGAAAAGCTGAAATTTGTATGAAAGCATCCTCAGGTAGTGTAGATTCAAAGTTGTGAAAATCATGACGCCCGGAGGTAGGGTGGGGCCATAATGGGGGGGGGGGGGGGTCGAATTTTTAACATTGGAATATAGAGAGTAAATCTTTAAAAATCTTCTTCTCAAAAAAATACAATCAGCCAGGAAAGCTGAGATTTATTTGGAAGCATCCTCAGGTAGTGTAGATTGAAAGTTGTGAAAATCCTGAACCCCGGAGGTAGGGTGGGGCCACCATGGGGGGGGAGGGGGGAGGGGGGTCGAATATTTACATAGGAATATATAGAGAAAAGTCTTTAAAAATCTTCTCCTCAGATACCAATCTTCCAGGAAAGCTGAAACTTAAGTGGAAGCACCTTCATGTAGGGTAGATTCAAGTTTGTTCAAATCATGACCCCCGGAGGTAGGGTGGGGCCACATTGGGGGTCGAATATTTACATATGCATATATAGAGTAAATCTTTAAAAATCTTCTTCTCAGAAACTAATCAGCCAGGAAAGCTGAAATTTATGTGGAAGCATCTTCAGGTAGTGTAGATTCAAAGTTGTGAAAATCTTGACTCCCTAGGTGTAGGGTGGGGCCAGAAAGGGGAGGCAAATTTTTACACAGGATAATGTATAGAGTAAATATTTTAAAATCTTCTTCTCAGAAACCAATCAGCCTGGAAGGCTGAAACTTATGTGGAAGCATCTTCAGGTAGTGTAGATTCAAAGTTGTGAAAATCATGACCCCTGGGTGTAGAGTGGGCCACAATGGGGGTCGAATTTTTACATAGGAATATATAGAGTAAATATTTTAAAATCTTCTCAGAAACCAATCAGCCAGGAAAGCTGAAACTTATGTGGAAGCATATTCAGGTAGTGTAGATTCAAAGTTGTGAAAATCATGACCCCTGGGGGTAGGGTGGGGCCACAATGGGGGGGGGGTCGAATTTTTACATAGGAATATCTTAATATTTTAAAATCTTCTCAGAAACCAATCAGCCAGGAAAGCTGAAACTTATGTGGAAGCATCTTCAGGTAGTGTAGATTCAAAGTTGTGAAAATCATGACCCCTGGGGGTAGGGTGGGGCCACAATGGGGGGGGGAGGTCGAATTTTTACATAGGAATATATTAATATTTTAAAATCTTCTCCTCAGAAATCAATCAACCAGGAAAGCTGAAACTTATGTGGAAGCATCCTCAGGTAGTGTAGATTCAAAGTTGTGAAAATAATGACCCCTGGGGGTTGGGTGGGGCCACAATGGGGGGGGGGGGGGGTTAAAATTTTTACATAGGAATATATAGAGTAAATCTTTAAAAACCTTCTTCTCAGAAACCAATTAGCCAGGAAAGCTGAAACTTATGTGGAAGCATCTTCAGGTAGTGTAGAATCAAAGTTGTGAAAATCATGAACCCCGGGGGTAGGGTGGGGCCACATTTGGGGGTCGAATTTTTACATAGGAATATATAGGGTAAATCTTTAAAAATCAACATCTCAGAAACTTATTAGCCAGGAAAGCTGATACTTACGTGGAAGTATCCTCAGGTAGTGTAGATTCAAAGTTGAGAAAATCATGACGCCCGGAGGTAGGGTGGGGCAATAATGGGGGGGGGGGGGTCGAATTTTTAACATTGGAATATAGAGAGTAAATCTTTAAAAATCTTCTTCTCAAAAAAAAACCAATCAGCCAGGAAAGCTGAGATTTATTTGGAAGCATCCTCAGGTAGTGTAGATTGAAAGTTGTGAAAATCCTGAACCCCGGAGGTAGGGTGGTGCCACCATGGGGGGGGGGGGGGAGGGGGGGGTCGAATATTTACATAGGAATATATAGAGAAAAGTCTTTTAAAATCTTTCTGGAAGTATCCTCAGGAAGTGTAGATTCAATGTTGTGAAAATCACGACGCCCGGAGGTAGGGTGGGGCAATAATGGGGGGAGGGGGGGGGTCGAATTTTTAACATTGGAATATAGAGAGTAAATCTTTAAAAATCTTCTTCTCAAAAAAAGCCAATCAGCCAGAAAAGCTGAGATTTATTTGGAAGCATCCTCAGGTAGTGTAGATTTAAAGTTGTGAAAATCCTGAACCCCGGAGGTAGGGTGGGGCCACCATGGGGGGGGGGGGGAGGGGGTCGAATATTTACATAGGAATATATAGAGAAAAGTCTTTAAAAATCTTCTTCTCAGATACCAATCTTCCAGAAAAGCTGAAACTTAAGTGGAAGCACATTCATGTAGGGTAGATTCAAGTTTGTTCAAATCATGACCCCCGGAGGTAGGGTGGGGCCACATTGGGGGTCGAATCTTTACATATGCATATATAGAGCAAATCTTTAAAAATCTTCTTCTCAGAAACCAATCAGCCAGGAAAGGTGAAATTTATGTGGAAGCATCTTCAGGTAGTGTAGATTCAAAGTTGTGAAAATCATGACTCGTGGGGGTAGGGGGGACAATTGGGGATGGGGTCGAATTTTTACATAGGAATATAGAGAGTGAATCTTTCAAAATCTTCTTCTCAGAAAACAATCAGCCAGGAAAGCTGAAATTTGTATGAAAGCATCCTCTGGTAGTGTTAATTTAAAGTTGTGAAATTCATGACCCCCGGTGGTAGGGTGGGGCCACAATGGGGGTCGAATTTTTACATAGGAATATAGAGAGTAAATCTTTCAAAATCTTCTTCTCAGAAAACAATCAGCCAGGAAAGCTGAAGTTTGGTACTGTAGATTGAAAGTTGTGAAAAGCATGACCCCCGGAGGTATGGTTGGGCCGCAATGGGGTTCAAATTTTTGCATAGGAATATATAGAGTAAATCTTTAAAAATCAATCAGCCAGGAAAGCTAAAACTTGTGTGGAAGCATCCTCAAATTCAAATTCAAATTCAAAGTTGTGAAAATCATAAGCCCTGGGGGTAGGGTGGGGCCACAATGGGGAGGGGGACAAATTTTTACATAGGAATATACAGAGAAAAATCATTAAAAATCTTCTTCTAAAATACTATTTGCTTAGAAAATCTGTAACTTTGGTGAAAGTAACTTCAGATAGTGTAGATTCAAATTCGTTAAAATCTTGAGGAGTAGGGTGGGGCCACAATTGGGATCCAATTGTTCAGTGGAAAACATTTTAATTGTTCACAAAAACTGAAATGTTATCATATATGGTTTTACTTATATGCAAGCATTTTGATTGCTGACTCCTAAAAATTGTTTAGACTCTGGCCCCTGGACGATTATTAGGCCTCACAAGGGGTTCAGAGTTGGATGTAGGTTTATATCCCATATATAAACAATTGTTAAGGATCTTTTTTATAACTGCAGGGTGTCAACAGCAATATCAACATGTGATATGACTATAAAATTATGATAGAAAAGGGACTTGATAATAAACATAAGAATATCCAGGGGATAATGGACTTTCATTTATACAGGATCTACATGTATTATACCACATTGCCCAGATATATTTTATCATTACTCCATTAGGCTGATATTATCATGCCTTTTGTTGCTCAGGTGAGCGATGTGGCCCATGGGCCTCTTGTCTTAAAACCTGTTGTTAATCGCAGAACGATTACTTTTCATTCAATAAATGTCCATATCTAATATTTCATATGTTTTAACGGAATTTAACATGAATTATTAAGTTTCTTCTTAAATAAGTCCACAAACCCGTAAAATGTCGACCCGGGTTTGCGTACCCATTTTACCAATTTGGAAATAAACAATCGTCAATAAATTCCAAAATAGGCATTATTGTGCAGCAATATTTATAGCGAATACAAATATACTGGTACGTAATATATCCTTAAAATTTCAATTAGATTGGCTCATTATTAACAAATTATTAACAAAGAAAATTGAAATATATCGATCTGCCCCGGCTTTTATTTTGCCCCGGCCCGGGTTTGCCTACTTTTGCCTCTTTTACCAAGACTCAACATTTCATTCACATTGGTAATTCGGTATGATCTCTAAGCAATCGTTGGGGTCCCAATGGTGATTAATCCAATGTGTTTTGTTAAAATGCCTAGCATTTTCTCGAGCATATTTTAAACTGACATTATTTTCGTTGATGGCGATATGTAGGTGTAAAAATAAATTGTGCTCTATCTGATTAAGTGCATTTTCCCTCTGTTTTTAGCTCACCTGAACCGAAGGTTCAAGTGAGCTTTTCTGATCACCCGTTGTCCGTCGTCCGTCCGCCCGTCCGTCTGTCCGTCCGTCTGTAAACTTTTCACATTTTTGACTTCTTCTCTAAAACCACTGGGCCAAATTTAACCCAAACTTACAAGATACAAAGCATCCTTATGGAAAGGGTATTATAAATTGTTAAAATAAAGGGCACAACCCTTTTTAAAAGGGAGATGATTGCGAAACAGTGATTATAGGGTGCGTGTCTTTAAAAATCTTCTTCTCAAGAACCACTGTACCAGAAATGCCAATATTTACATAAAAGGTTGTATATATAATGAAGATTCTAAATTGTAAAAATCGTGACCCCGGGATCAAAACTGGGGCCCCAGGCGGGGTTCAAAGTTTAACATAGAAATACATTGGAAAAATGTTTTAAAATTTTCTTCTGAAGATCCACTATACCAGAAATGCCAATATTTACATAAAAGCTTGTTTAGATAGTGAAGATTTTAAATTATAAAAATCGTGACCCCGGGATCAAAACTGGGGCCCCAGGCGGGGTTCAAAGTTTAATATAGAAATGCATAGGACAATTGTTAAAAAAATCTTCTTTTCAAGAACCACTGTACCAGAAATGCCAATATTTACATAAAATGTTGTATATATAATGAAGATTCTAAATTATAAAAATCGTGACCCTCGGGCCAAAACTGGGGCCCCAGTCGGGGTTCAAAGTTTAAGATAGAAATCCATCGGGAAATTGTTTAAAAATCTTCTTCTCAAGGACCACTGCACCAGAAATGCCAATATTTACATGAAAGCTTGTATATATAGTGAGGATTCTAAATTTTAAAAATCGTGACCCCCGGGCCAAAACTGGGGCCCCAGGCGGGGTTCAAAGTTTAACATAGAAATACATAGGGAAAATGTTTAAAAATCTTCTTCTCAAGAACAACTGCACCAGAAATGCCAATATTTACGTAAAACCTTGTATATATAGTGAAGATTCTAAATTGTAAAAATCGTGACCCCTGGGCCAAAACTGGGGCCCCAGGCGGGGTTCAAAGTTTAACATAGAAATACATAGGAAAAATGTTAAAATTTTTTTCTTCTCTAGAACAACTGCAGCAGAAATGCCAATATTTACACAAAAGCTTGTATGTATAGTAAAGATTCTAAATTGTGAAAATCGTGACTCCCTGGCCAAAACGGGGGCCCCGGGGGGGGGGGTCAAAGTTTAGCATTAAATACCCAGGAAACATGTTTAAAGATGTTCTTCTCAAGATCCACTACACCAGAAATGCCAATATTTACGTAAAACCTTGTATATATAGTGAAGATTCTAAATTGTAAAAATCGTGACCCCCTGGCCAAAACGGGGGCCCCAGGCGGGGTTCAAAGTTTAACATAGAAATACATAGGGAAAATGTTTAAAAATTTTCTTCTCAAGATCCACTGTACCAGAAATGCCAATATTTACATAAAAGCTTGTTTATATAGTGAAGATTCTAAATTGTAAAAATCGTGATCCCGGGACCAAAACTGGGGCCCCAGGCGGGGTTCAAAATTTAACATAGATATACATAGGAAAAATGTTAAAAATTTTTTCTTCTCAAGAACAACTGCAGCAGAAATGCCAATATTTACACAAAAGGTTGTATATATAGTAAAGATTCTAAATTGTAAAAATCGTGACCTGGCCAAATCGGGGGCCCCAGGGGGGGGGGGGGGGGGGGGTCAAAGTTTAGCATAAAATACATAGGAAACATGTTTAAAGATGTTCTTCTCAAGATCCACTACACCAGAAATGCCAACATTTACATAAAAGCTTGTTTATATAGTGAAGATTCTAAATTGTAAAAATCGTGACCCCGGGATCAAAACTGGGCCCCAGGCGGGGTTCAAAGTTTAACATAGAAATACATTGGAAAAATGTTAAAAAATTTTCTTCTGAAGATCCACTATACCAGAAATGCCAATATTTACATAAAAGCTTGTTTATATAGTGAAGATTCTAAATTGTAAAAATCGTGATCCCGGGACCAAAACTGGGGCCCCAGGCGGGGCTCAAAGTTTAATATAGAAATAGATAGGAAAATTGTTAAATAAATCTTCTTCTCAAGAACCACTGCAGCAGGAATGCCAATATTTACACAAAGCTTGTATATATAGTGAGGATTCTAAATTGTAAAATCGTGATCCCCGGGCCAAAACTGGGGCCCCAGGCGGGGTTCAAAGTTTAAAATAGAAATACATAGGAAAATTGTTTAAAAATCTTCTTCTGAAGAACTACAATGCTACAGTTTCTGACATTACTATGCAAGCATCCTCAAATTGTGAAGATTCTAAATTGTGGAAGCCGTGATCCGCAGACTAATACTAGGGCCCCATAAGGGGTTCAAAGTTAACATAGAAATACATAGGGAAATTTTTTCTTCTTAAGAACTACAGTGCAACAGTGTGTGGGATTACTATGCAAGCAACCGTGGCTATAGTAGATTCTTAATTGGTAAAATCATGACCCCGGACTAATACTGGGGTCCCAAGAGGGGTTCAAAGTTTAACATTGAAGTAAATAGGGAAAATGTTTAAAAATCTTCTTCTCGAAAACTACAATGTTACAATATGTGAGATTACCATGCATGCAACATATGATAATTTAGATTCATTCTTTTTAAAAAATAGGGACCCCTGGACTAGTACTAGGGACCCAAGACGGGTTAAAAGTTTAACATGGAAGTATATGTATGTAAAATGTTTTAAAATCTTCCTCTCAA
>CM065918.1:44895480-45027980 GCA_033439105.1 Magallana nippona | reverse complement strand
GGATGGGACCACAATGGGGGGGGGGGGGGTCGAATTTTTACATAAGAATATATAAAGAAAAGTCTTGAAAAATCTTCTCAGAAACAAATTGGGCAGAAAAGCTGCAACTTGTCTGGAAGCATCCTCAGGTAGGGAAAATTCAAATTATTCAGATTATGATCCCTGTGGGTAGGGTGTGGCCACAATTTGAAGGGGGGGGGGGTGTCAAATTATTACATTATTACAAAGGGAAAAACTTTCTAAAACACAAATTGTCTAGAAAAGCTTTAGTCAGTTCAGTCTTCAAATAGTCTAGATTAAAATTTGTCAAAATCATATTCTTCAGGAGTAGGGTTGGGCCACATGGGAGGGGGGGGGAATCCAATATTTCAAAGGAAAACATTTAAATTGTTCACAAAAATTCAAATGGTATTCATATATGGTTTTACTCACATGCAAGCATTTTGACATATTGTTGATTCTTTAAAATTGTTTAGACTCTGGCCCCTGGACAATTCTTGGACCTCAAAAGGGGTTTAAAGTTTGATGTAGGTTTATAGTCCATATATAAACAGTTGTTTAGGTCTGATCATCTTCTCGAGAACTGCAATGCTCAATATGTGATATGACTGTGAAATCATCTTGTTACAAAGGGGGTCAATGATAAACATAAGAATATGCAGGGGAATTTTTTTTTATACTGGATCTATTATACGACATTGTTAAGATATTTTGTATATGACTCTATAAAGCTGATTTTATGATGTCTGCTGTTGCTCAGGTGAGCGATGTGGCCCATGGGCCTCTTGTTGTATGTTTATGATCACCTGAATCACTCAGGTGATCTATTGCAATTGGTGCTCGTCTGTCGTGGTTCGGTGTGCGTCAATTTTACCTTTTAACTTATTAAAAACTACAAGGCCAATTGTTACCATTTTTGGTGAGAAGCATCTCTATGGTAAGAGAATTTAATTTGTGAATATCATGGCTCTACCATCCCCGAGGTGCCATAGGCGGGGCCAAATGTACAAAAAGCCAAATTTTCAGAAATCTTATCTACTTCCATACATGTGGGGAAAAACTAAATGCATTGTAATGTTGTCCATTAATGCCTCTACCAAAATTATGAAATTCATGGCCCCTGGGTCAAGGGTTCATGACCTAGAGTGGGGTAATATTGCCATATAGTAAAAATGTATTAAATCTTAGAAAATCTTCTTATCTACTCCCATATACATTTGAGAAAAACTAAATGCATGGTCATGATGTCCATGAAGCCCTCTACCGAAATTGTGAAATTCATGACCCCTGGCCCATGGATGCAGTTTACTTTGCGTTTATTTTCTTATTTTGAAAGTCCTTTGCTTGAAAATGACGGAAAGGCCTTGAATATTGCTATCTACATGTCATAATAGAACATGTAAAACTGTTTTCATTTCACAGACAAGCTTGAAATGATTTACCGTAATCCGGTGAATATAATACGCAGTAGTGTACAATACGCACCCCCCACTTTGGGCCTGAAAGTGGTGGAAAAAAGCTAGTTCTGATGTATAATACGCATCAAAAAAATTGACCAAACGGTAATGCTGAGTATATCAACAAAGCAGTTATACTTTGTGTACACGCTCAATTTCATCGCGGAAATACACTACCGGAAATAAGAAAAACAGTAAATTTTTAGATACGGATTTATTGTAACTAATACATCGCGGTAATATCTTTATTTCATAATCAATGTTTTAAATAGACCTAGTATTAAATAGTCTACCGTAAATAAAATCAACTACTTTTAACAAGCGTTATATAATTGTTTTGTCATCACATAACCCCAGTGTAGTGAAAAACGGTGTACAGGTATAGGAGATAACGGACCTAATTAAATTCTTAAACGATGCCGATCAAAGTGATCAATTAGAGGCCTGGAAAATAATAAAATATGTGCACAAATAGTTGTGTTGTGTATAGTACACATAGCCTAAGGGGAGTGTCTGAGATAACCAAGGTGTCAAGCGTTAGCGGTCCGGTGGGGAGCACAACAATGGCTTCTATTAACGGAATAGGTTATAGAATTATTTATAGTCATAATTATTTGCAATAAATCAATTATCATTACATGAAAATGGTTAAAAATGAGCCAAATGATGTTTATGCTGTTTTCAAAGATCGGTTACAAATAGCATGTGGCCACCCAAGTCCACATTCTATAATTAACAGCTGTAATGGCGGCGTACACGGAGAAAAAGAATAGGCAGTTCAAATTCAATTTTAAAGGCCATTTTGAAACAGTTTATTGATAAACAGACTTTAAGTATACATTTTCTTTAATAACATGCTATAACAAGGATTTATTAATATATATATGTGATAATGAAGTAATGTTACGATGTATAGAGGGGTATCGGTTAATTCTGTCTGTGGCCAGCATAGATAATACGCCAGTATGATACCCCGTGCTTCACCTAGGGAAAAAATATGTCAAAATCCTATAGGGATGTATAATACGCACCCCTTTTTCACGGTAAGAAATCCTGGAAAAAAAGTGCGTATTATATTCACCGTTTTACGGTAATTGAAAATAATATAAATGGACGTCATAAATCCTATGTCAAACGACTTATTACTTCTTGAATCTGCACGTCTCTTTTTTGAATGTATAAACAGCAACAAATTTGAAAATGTATTTTTTAAGGTAATTATAGCTGCAAGTCTGGAGCCTCCGGTCTGAAAAAAAAGGGCTATTAAAAAAAGCTATTACTTGTTTAAAGAATAACATCCCTATACTTCGTCTGTACACTCGCTATCTTAGAACAAGCAGAACCAGTATCAGTCCGGACCTCATCATATATATTGTTCGATTTTAATAACTCTAGCATTGTAATAGCATTGTTTTGCATGTTCACAACAACTGTTTATTTATATGGCTATATATTTATGGTTCATATTATATGCATAGTATACACGCATAATTATGCCCGCACTTTCTAAAGAAAGTTCGGGTATATTGTTGTTACCCTGTTCCGTCTGCCTGTCCGTCCGTCTGTCTGTCACGTTTTACTTTCTCAAACTGCTCTTACATCTTATAAACCAGCAAACTGAACTCTTGGAGTATGATTTGGGGTGTCATGTTGTTTTGTAAAAAGGTTTCAAAAATTCTCTGGTAATCCTGGGGGTCAAATAATTGGTAAAAATGACGTTTTTTGACAAAAAACCTTCTTCCTCGAACTTCTTTTACATTTTCAACAGTAGACAAATCATCTCTTGGAATATGTTTTGGGGTGTCTTATAGATGCGCAATAAGATTTCGGAAATTTCAATTTTGTCTTGGGGGTCATTAAATGGCTGAAAAATGACGTTTTTTTGTTTGTTTTTTTACAAAATGTCTGGTTTCAAAAAACGTCAGGGTGTCATGTTGATGTGTAATCATGTTTCAGAATTTTTGTTTTTATCCCGTGGGTCTGTGGTCATAAAAAATGACGTTTTTTTTTTGCAGAAAAATATGGTTCCTAGAACTCTTCTTACAATTTATGCAGTAGCTATGTCATCTCTTGAGATATGATATGGGCTGTCCCATAGGTGTGCAATAAGGTTTTACAAATTTAAATTTCATCCAGGGAGTCAAATAGTAGCAGAAAACTGACGTTTATCACTCCTAAAAAAACCTACTTCCCAGAACTCCTCTCATGATTTTATGAATAGACATATCATATCTTGGGGTATGATATGGGGCTGTCCTTTAGTTGTGCAATAAGGTTTTAAAAATTTAAATTTCATCCAGGGAGTCAAATAGTAGCTGAAAATTGACATTTATCACCCCTAAAAAATACTTCCCAGAACTCCTCTCATGATTTAATGAATAGCCACGTCATCTATAGGGATATAGCAGGGGCTGAGCCATAGATATGCAATAAGGTTTTAGAAATATAAATTTGATTCTGAGGGTCAATACTATCTGCAAAATGATGTTCCCTCCCATAAATAAACCTTATTCCTGTACCTCCTCTTACATCTTGTGATTGAAATAACGTACCATAAGATGCATAAGGAGGAAGAATATATAAAATTAAGCTTTAGGGGTGGGGATCACAAGCATTTTTTTCAAGTTTTTTTTATCATATCTGATTTTGGGAGGGTGGGGTGGGGTGGGGTTAAGGTGACCCCCAGAGTCCATGACCTACTATTACCACAAAAAGTTTTGCCTTGACATGGTCATGGTTCAAGAAACAAAAATATAAATGGTTTACGAGTGGGGATTTTGAGGATTTTGAGGATATTTTAAAAATATTTAACTATTCATGTTTTCGGGGGGGGGGGGGGGGGGGGGGGGGGGGGGGGGGGAGAGATTCAGAGTCTCTTCTCACATTTTTACAGTAGGAAAAATCATTTCTTGATTGGAATTTTTCTGTATGATGTCAGATGTACATAAAAAGATTTTGGAAATTGCTTTTTAATCTTAAAGATAAAGAAAATGTTATATGTAATTGTAGAAATTGTAAAGTCAGTCAATAAAAACATAGAGCTTGCTGTAAAAAACAAAGCAGGGTCAACATTGGGCTAGGGCTAGGAATTACACTACATATGAATAAGATAGATTACTTGATTAGTTCCAACTCTGTAAAGTCACTGAGCATCTCAAAGTGGGCATAACCTATATACATGTACCAATTGATGTGCAATGAGGAAGAATAAATATGGTCTAGGGGTTGTGATCTCAACAGTTATTAAAATGTATTATCATATCCTATTTCAGAGGAGGGAGGGGGGTGGTTGTTTAAAAACAACTCTTGGGGTGTGGGAATAACCCAAGGGGCAAGGGCCAATTTGCCTTAAATGTATCTTGACATGATCAGCAGAATTGGACAGAATGATCACTATAGGGCATCTGCAGAGTGGGGCCCTAAATAGTTACAAAATCAATCTACACAAAATATTGATAATATGTTATACATGTATTTGGAAATTGCTTTATTTTCAAAATTATTAACAAATTAATCAGTCAAAATGAGTTATAAATAACCGATTGGCAATTCTGCAATTGATTGCATGATCCCTAGTATAATATCACATGTATTTTTTTTTATATATAAAATTATACATGTATGTTAACAATCAGGATTAAAATGCACAAATTTTCATGAGTCATAAATCTTGACATACCACATATCTCTTGACAAAAAAGAATAAGCAATTAAAAAAAAATATATTCATTAACTCTTTTTCTATTACTGGTGTATGATGATGGGGTAGGGGGTATAATGGGGAAAAAAAGCTGCAGCATGCCTTCATTCTCACTAGAAATGTATATCTGATCCACACATCCTGGGGATGGGGAATGGTTAAGGCCCCTTCACCTTTCTCCCTATTATAACTCGTATAAACATGATATTTACTACCAAAATTTAATACAAAATGGGATCATTATGGAGTCAACTCAATAGTGTAAGTCTGACAAATGAAAAATTAAAAAAATCTGCAATTAAGATGACAGAAACTGTAGAAAAGCTTATTTAAATAAAGATGATGATACAGTATGCTGGCAAAGGGAGATCACATTTTAGAAAGTGAAAGTAAAACTTAACTGTTTTGTATACTGGTGTCTCATAGTATTGCGCTTCTATATGTATTATACTTACCGATATTGGTAAACATCATAATGATAATCCAATTAGCACAATACGAATTCTTTTAGCTGATCACCGCAAAAGAAACGTTTATTCATGTTAATTAATCCTATTCTGCATATAAAAAAACATATGCATTTACACCACGTGAAACCCATCTAACCAAAGAGCTGGGTAAGCTAGTACCCGCTAATGCAACCTGTACACCTGTGTTGTGTACATAACTTCAGACAAAGATCATTTAATAGTAACATATTGCATGTATTTTCATAACTTTATTCTTTAAAACCCCTTGCACAATTTTATTAGGTAATTAACCATGTGAAGCACAATTTTCAGCTTTAAGGTGGTATGGGACACCCACATATTGTGATGTACTCCTTATTAAACAAAACAAAGTATAAAATATAATATTTTCCCCCAAAATAATGTTACCTAACAGCATAGTGCAATGGGTTAGAGCGTTAACAATGTGTCTGTAAGTAGAGAGTTTGAATCCTGCTTGGGCTTATCTTATTTTTATCTTAAGTTTCCAAAAATTTTAAAATCTTATTTTTTTGGCCAAATATTCATTTGTTAAAATTTTTAATTCTAAAACGGTGAAAGTAATTTAATTAGAATATAATTACCTACATATAATATAAATAATGCACTTTTATCCACATAAATATCGACATGTGTTTGATACCACCTTTTAAAATCGTTAAAGCAGTCCTGCAGTGAAAATCATTGCGCAATATGACATTTATTTTGCACTGTTTACAATATTCTTTATTGCAATTACATGTACAGGCTTTCATTTTTATCAAAATATTCCAATTAATTTTTTATTTATCCATGGGTAGTAGGGGGGGGGGGGGGGGGTCAGAGTAAAAATTGTATTTGCAAGGGGGAGGGATTGTAGTCTGAGGTTTACTTTTGGTAATTTTACTACATAAATGATTTTTTTGGGGGGTGGGGGGGGGGGGGGGTTCTGGATTTCTCACCCCCACCCTTTCTCTAAATCCACTCACACAATGATGTTAGCAACAAAAGCATATATAAAGCAGGCAACCGCCAGGGGTTGGTGGACATATTTTAATTTTGTTTGTAATAATTATATAGACCATACTTTCTATGACATGAAACGTTTAGATTATTGATTAATTTAAAATTCATGGAAACAGTTCAACCCCAAATTGTACATAAAGGCAATATGTGTATTATGGGATGTGAACTCAGCATTTATGAAAATTATAATTTTTAAAAAGTACCGGAAATTGCATGTGGCCTTCTTTTTGACTAAAGCTGGTACAAGAGAATGTTATTTAGAAGCAAACACTTGTTGCGGGTATTACTGTCTAATGACAGCATCTAGTTCAAAATGCTCCAAACTGAAGAGGGTAAAGAATGCTGTCATTGAGTCTACATTTTATAGAATTTGTAAAAAACACATTGCAGGTCTGAAAGTTTGTTAATTTGTCAATTTATCAATATACAGTTTGTTAATTTCCTTCGATTGCTAAGGCTACCGCGTAATTGATAAACATTGAACAGCGTTTTTTTTTCATGCAAATTTCCTCCACGGAGGATAGCGAGTACATACATAAATCACAATTTATTTCCTTACCATTGAATTTTGTATGTTGAAAATTTATAAATTGCTGATGATAGCTGTTTGATATATTTGTTTGTTGATGTTTTGCAAATAGTGAATAAAAGCGAAACAAAACGAAGGACAAGTCATAATTAATATTCCTAATAACCGTAACTAAAAATTAACGGCTTTGGATATTGATAGTAATATTGACTAATTTTTAGTTCACTTTATAGAAATCATCTCAACAATGATAATATTATCTTAATCGGAAATCAGTATGTTGTATTGCTTTCAAAGAAAACGTTCTATCGGAATCAATCCCGTGTTCGTTTAAATTGCCAGCTTACATTATGCTTTATAGAACGGCTACAACTTTTGAAATACATCTTATAACAAATTATTATCATGTAGAAAACTAAAAAGGAAAATACGTGAAATTTTGTGCAATGTTTTCAAACCTTTATTTAAAACGGAAATGTGAACACATTAAGGTTATCAACAACAACAACCCAAAGCCCCGCTTTTATATTATGGCATGTGCAGGGGGAAAAGTGTTATGATAAATAATAGAAGCAAACCTGGATATTGCTCTTAACTGCTTTTGTACGTTGTATCACGTATAGCTCTGACCCCTTTACCTCAGAACTTAAAGATTCGATACCTTTAACATAATTATGAATTATATTAGTGAGGATTACATGTATAGTATTAGGCATTCGGCGAATTTCACTATTAGCGCACACATTACGCATCGCACTTGTTAACTGCAGTGACAGCTTCGTGTAAATTTTAATTTCATTTTATGATGCATTCTTATTGATATTTATATTATTCATTTATTTTGATAATTATTTTTATGTTGATATTTACTTTTATACAGTAACATAATTATTAATCATGTATACAGTCAAATATATATATTCAATCATGATTTGCTTTTGTTTTGCTTTAGATGGGTAAAAATTTTATTCGGAAGTACATTAGCATCGCTTAAAAGTAAAGATAAAATAAAGATTTTTGGAAAACAACAAACCATCGTGATTTATGCAATATAGTTGAAGCATGTTGTAGTTTCGGCATAACATATGATGCTGACAGTTGATATCACATGTTCATCCTTTCTTTAAAAGGAAAACTTTGTTTCTGTTCTGTTTACCGACACCTTTATAATCTCAGCGCCTTTGAATTTTAACGTGCATCTCGATCCCGATTCAGATAAACGTGTGTTACCCTGGTTCCCTGGCCTAACCACAAGTCCACACAGGAACCAACCTAGCTCATGTGCAAGCTGAATTTTCCCCATCGCATCCGGTTTTACCTCGCTTATATTTTTTCTGCGTCAGGGTTCACACAATAAACATAAAATCTTGAAAGTTATGAAACATGTCCCCCTCATCCAAGCATTCCCCCGGATGTGATGGATGAGGGGCATTCTTGGAAGACAGCCTGAGGCTGAGGAGTATCAAGTAGCATTATTTCCTGGCTATTATGCTCGGGATCGCCCTTCAAAAAAGCTAAAAACCTACCTGGAAGTGACGTCCCATACCGTATAAATAGTGTGTCCATTGTGATAAACACTCATAATTTTAAAGCTAATTTATTGTCAAATATGTATTTTATTTGAGGTGGGATAAAACAATTTTAAAACCCATACAGGGAGGGAACATTGATACTCCTCAGCCTCAGGCTGTCTTCCAAGAATGCCCCTCATCCATCACATCCGGGGGAATGCTTGGATGAGGGGGACATTCTTTTCATCCAGCCTTCGGCATATCGGAGTATCAAGTAGCATCTTCAAAGTATTTGACAATAAATAAAAATCCTTCCAAATAAAGAAGATTCTCAATCAATGATTTAAATCAACAAAGACCATTTTCATAAATTAAGTTTGGCTTCATCATGAAGAAAAGCAAAATTGCTTGACCATCTTGGCCACATATAACATAAAATATACCCATTATTTTTCCCCACCAATTTCTATAATTGCTGTACATATTGTGGTCGCATGAAGTATGTTTTCTCAGAAAATAAAACCATTCTGCCTCAATTCTCTGTGATATATAAGATAAATATAATGTTTGTAATATCCAAAACTATGCAATTTTCAGTCTATAAAATGTTAATTGAAAGAAGAATGAATTGCATTCATTGAAATGTCTGATTCTACTGCATATAAGGTACACATACACACATTATACAACTATAGTGTAACTAAATGACTGGTCTTCTAGCTTCCAATGTAATGTAGAAAACAACTGTTTTCTTCCTTGAGTATTTATAAATTATTATAGTAATGTATAATTAAGTGTTGCAACATAATTAAGGTACAGTGAGTTAGTGACTCTCTGATAAGAGAAATATTTATACTCTTAATGAAGTACCTTAGTCAATCATTCTTTATAAATTAAATTAAAAGACATATTAATTTTATATGACCTATTTTGTCTATAACTATATAGTTATATATTAATAAGTTCAGCTTCCTTTGAAACTTATTATCAGTAAAAGCAATAGTATTCCTAGTGTACGGAAGTATGTCGGGTAAATAATAATAACATAAAAATCTTGTCTGATGCCTTTGAGCATTAATATTCATTCCTAATTTGAAAATTCTTAATCAGTATCTATGACTTTTCTGGTTTGCGGTATTTACCCATATACATGTAAATCAAAACACCAATCCTTCAAAACATGTCCATTTTAACATTCAACGCAACCATACTCTACATGAATTAATATAAGTCTTCAGAAAACTAATTTCAAAACTTGCAATCTTTCTTAAATTTGATACTTACATCTTCAATATGAAATAAGTTAATATAAATGACCCATGTAAAGATTTATCTCTAGCTAGGTACTATTTCTTTTTAAAATATAAGACATTTGATATTTTATTTTCCATGAATCTATATCTCTAATAAGCAATCTATTATACATGTATAATCATTGAATATGTAACTTTTCCCTCAGCGGAAAAATTGTATGACATTAATTTTTGTGTATTAACACATTTATGACAAGATATGAAATATAATATCAAGTTTTTTGTAATGTCATTTTCTGCCGTCAATAATATTGTCAATATATATATATTCATGTAGTCACAATAAGACCAACAATTGGGCACTGTATACAGGGTCATTTTTGTCCCATGTTATTTTCTTTGTTTGTAAACGATTTTGATTCGATTAAAATTTGCCCAGACAAAGTTGTGTTTAAAGAGAGACAATTTGAGACATTGGAATTCGCATATTCCTAATTCACCCACTGACAAAGGGCGAAAGAGCGAAAGTTAAACTGGAACAAATATTTCCCCCGTAAGTTTTCTTGGAATTTATGAATTAGATATGCTCTATAATTCAAGGTAACATATATACCAGCAGCTAAATCAGAGTAAATTTGTTTAACTGTTAAATCTTGTAAATTTAATACCTTTGTCCTTTGAGCAATATAATTTAAACATAATCACTATTTTAAAATAACTGATACACAAACACTTATAAGCAAACTTCATGATGTGTCTGAAAATAAACGAAAAATATAAATTAACATTTTTACTTCTGTTAATTTATAAGTATAATTCAATCAATATGACACAGTTAGAAAATACAGAAATAGAACTTTCCCAATCATTTGCAAAAGAAATTCAATCATTTTTAAATTTAAAACTTTTCCCATTATTTCAATTTTCTGTTCAAGCTACTACATGGCCTTTTCACACAATGTCTTTACACATATATCTGTTAAATTGATATTTTCTATTCTGTTCCAAATTCCGAATATTACCAGAAATGTTTTAATATTGTTTTAAAATTTGTAATATCCTATATAATGAATACCATTAGCAATTGAATAAAATTTGTCTTTTCATGAAGACGTCAATCCTGATTATAAGTTGTGAAGAGATACACATATAATCAGTCTATAACTATTCACATATAACTGAAAACAATCCAATGCATCAACTGATACATATATGGTAGGTATATAATTAATGTATGCAAATCAGTTTTCTTTGTTTTTTATTAATATGAACATTGTAAACATGTTGCTAAGTGTATTGTAATTCAGAATTCAAGTTACAGGTAATCATATAACCCATCTTCTATTAAAATAATCTCAACAAATCGAACTTCAATGTCTTCGAATATTATCAAATATAATCCCTTATGTTTAATATTGTATATTCAATACTATATTCAATTGTATTAATTGTCAATTAGTTTACCATTCAATTGTATCTCTTCCATTGCAATATTCTATTATTAATTATTACATTTATAATCCTTATAACTGCATGGATTTTTTCCCAAAAGAATTGTTACATGAACTCCTCATTGACATTTTGTCTTGGTAAAATTTGCTTGCATTGCATGATCTAGACTAGCTAATAATTAGCTTTTCTTAATTTTGATCTCCTTCAACATGATATCTGGTAAAAGTTTCATTTATCAAATTCTTTGTTCGCGATAGAAATAAAAGATGGTCATCTATAGCCTCTTCCTTATTCTTTCATCTCATTCTAATTGAACATGTACCGTACTTTGGTAAATCTAAAATTTTATAAACAACTAGGATTATTAAGTGAACATTGTATTATTTCTGGAGTTTTATTCTGATCATATTGATCTTCTTTCATTCTCTGAACCTTTCCATTTGGTGTTATATCTCAGGAATTGAGCAATGTATCAAATATCTTCATTTCTATATATCATATAGTGTTATAACAATACTTGTCAAGCCTCTGTTTCCATGAGGTAGTCATTTAAATTAGCTTGAAATAGATTCCTCCTGTATAATGTCTGAAATCAAATCATCTAAGTAAATAAATTTTTGTTTCTTTTTTCTTTAAATCTTTCTCATGAATCATATAATGATCCGCAGGTTTATGCTTTTTGTAATAATTATGGATGCAAAAAACAACTAAATAAAACTTTATAAATTATTTGACTGAATATATTGCTTATTTTAAAAGTACTTTTCAAATCAAGTACCATATTGTTTGTTCGATTTCTTTCTATGAGCAATATATAAATATATAGTGTCTTCAAATCAAATTTTTCTATCAATACTCTTGTTTTCGACGCTCCTGTTATTTCAGTCATAAACTTTATAACAACTCTATCTAACTCAAATTTTATATCTGAATAAATCTGCTCAGACAATCGATACGACTCACAACACTGCATGAATTGTCTTTGGCACCCATTCCAAACAGTAATCATTCCAATTCCCTAATATTTTATGGAATCAGTTTGTCTTTCAAAAGATTCATTATTCTCTAAGATTATATACATGACGCTTCTTTCTATCAAACTTCAAACCATGTACATCTTCGACTGTACTTAATGTAATCTAAATATATATATGTAATGTAGACAATCATCATCCTTTCTGTGACAATTAACTTGAAAACACCATATACTATAGTATAGAAAAAATGTGTACACGTTTCTCATTCCAGAATTCAAATTTCACTACGAATGTATTGCTATGGGAAAAAATTAATTCTTGTTGATTCATGCAATTTCTTGGTTGATCTTTAATGACACCAAATAATATTACTGATACCATCAGTGCTACTTATTTCCAACCATGCACAAACTGATGCTTTGAATATTTCTTCATTTTCATGATTTTCAATTGTAAAATCTTGTGTAGACCTGTGCAGATATTCTAAATTGTCACCTTCTTTCACCTGTACTGATTTAGTATTAATAACTTGACTGTTGTTTTTGTTTTAAAATTTTTGACCTTCGGTCGTTTTACTATGAGCACTACAATATGTAAATTCCAGGTCGTAAACCAATTATATATATCTCCAGTATCAGTCAGCAATGAAGAGAAATTCTTTCTCGTCTCATTTATATCGCAGATATTGAGACCAATATATATAATCACAACAATTAAATCTGAATACAGTGTGCTCTAATGGTGCTATTCAATCAATACACAGCGTGTATTGTACAATTTGCGGTGTAAAATATAAACACTACGAAATTCTGAACACAGCGTGTTCTAACCTTGTTATTCAACAAATACACATCGTGTATTGTATAACTTGCGGTGTAAAATTTTATCACTACAAAATTCTGAACACAACGTATTCTAACCGTGCTATTCAACAAATACACAGCGTGTATTGTACAACTTGTGTTGTAAAACCACATGAACCATGTGTAAAACGAAATGCACGGGTTATCAATCGTTTCAAACCAAGACTTCGTCTTAGCTAGATATCATTAGTTTTCAAAGGTTTTACAAACCTTATAACTAAGACCACGTTTTAGAGAATTTATTTAACACCGCAATAATTATAAAACCGACAAGGGCCCATGTCCCGATGTTGCCAGAAAAAATATGAGTGTTTATCACAATGGACACACTATTTATACGGTATGGGACGTCACTTCCAGGTAGGTTTTTAGCTTTTTTGAAGGGCGATCCCGAGCATAATAGCCAGGAAATAATGCTACTTGATACTCCGATATGCCGAAGGCTGGATGAAAAGAATGAGACTATTATTTCCTATCAATGTCCTTGTTGTAAGATTTCAGATAGGAAGGTGGTGGTCATTACTATGAAATGAGATTGTAGGATTTTAGTAGATTGTTCTCATATCTGATTGACAGAATGCTTTGTCATATATCTAGTATCTGGAAAGATATCTCCATCTCCGTCCTTATCTCATACAATATCTGCTCTATATCTCTATCTCTCTGTCTCTCTCTCCGCGGGTAGGTTAAGGCAACTCCGAGTTTGGTGATCGTCGATATTATGGTCGTTTTAAAAATTGTTTATTTTTATGAAAACAATGCTGAATATTAATATAAAGTGAATGTGTTCACTAAGATATTATATTTCTACTTGTACACTCTGACAGAGGAAAAGGCGGTCAAGCCATAAAAATGTCCATCTGCTTACCTTATTACACTCGCTGATAAAAAAATATCAATGCCTATATTATCCTGATTATATCTAAATCCTGGGTGTCTGTATTAAATACATGTAAGTCTTATTTCGGCTTTGTTTACACTGCATTCCGGTGATTTGTTTCCCGACATTGATCTTCTCTGTCAAAGATGCTTGTGACGTCATCAATGATAATGATACGTAATAGAGAGAAATCGAAGATATATTCAGTTAGAAGAGTAGTGACATTTAACGCCTGTAGTTTTAGCTCACCTGAGCTGAAAGCTCAGAAAAGTCCAGAAAAGCTCAAATTTGAGTGGAAGCATCATCAGATAGTGTAGATTTAAGTTTGTTTAAATCATCGTCCCCAGGGATAGGGTAGGCCCACAATGGGATATGAATTTTTACATAGGAATTTATAGAGAACATCTTTAAAAATCTTCTTCTCAAAAACTATTACGCCAGAAAAGCTCAAATTTGAGTGGAAGCATTGTCAAATCACGATCTCTTGGGGTTGGGTGGGGCCACAATGGGGGGGGGGGGGGGGGGGTCGAATTTTTACATAGCAATATATAGAGTAAATCTTTAAAAACCTTCCTCTCTGAAACTGATCAGCCTTGTATAGAGGCATCCTCAGGTAGTGTCGATTCAAGTTTGTTCAAGTCATGATCCCCGTGGGTAGGGTGGGGCCACAATGGGGGTTGAATTTTTACATAGGAATATATTAAGTGAATCTTTAAAAATCATCTTCTCTGAAACTGATTAGCCAGAAAAGCTGTAACTAATGTGGAAGCATCCTTAGGTAGTGTAGATTCAAGTTTGTTCAAATCATGATTCCTGGGGAAGGGAGGGCCACAATGGGGGTTGAATTTTTACATCGGAATATACAGACTAAATCTTTTAAAATCTTTTTCTCTAAAACTGATCGGGCAGAAAAGCTGTAACTTGTGTGGAAGTATCCTCAGGTAATGTAGATTCAATTTTGTTCAAATCTTGATCCCCAGTGGTAGGGTGGGGCCATAATGGGGGGGGGGGGGGGGGTCAAATTATTGTAAAGAGTAAATCTTTAAGAGGATTTTTTAATGGGGGGGGGGGGGGTCAAATTTTTGTAAAGAGTTATTCTTTAAAAATCCTTTTCTCTAAAACTGATCACCCAGAAAAGCTGTAACTTATGTGGAAGTATCCCCAGGTAGTGTAGATTTAAGTTTGTTCAAATCATAATCCCCGGGGTAGGGTGGGGCCACAATGGGGGTTGAATTTTTACATCGGAATATATAGAGTAAATCTTTAAAAATATTTTTCTCTAAAACTGATCAGGCAGAAAAGCTGTAACTTGTGTGGAAGCATACTCAGGTAATATAGGTTCATTTTTGTTCAAATCTTGATCCCCAGTGGTAGGGTGGGGCCACAATCGGGGGTCAAATTTTTGTAAAGAGTAAATCTTTAAAAAATCTCTCCTCAAAAACTATTAGGCCAGAAAAGCTGTAACTAATGTGGAAGCATCCTCCGGTAATGTAGATTCAAGTTTGTTCAAATCATGATCCCCAGTGGTAGGGTGGGCCACAATTGGGGGGGGGGGGGTCGAATTTTTACATAGCAATATATAGAGTAAATCTTTAAAAACCTTCCTCTCTGAAACTGATCAGCCTTGTATAGAGGCATCCTCAGGTAGTGTCGATTCAAGTTTGTTCAAGTCATGATCCCCGTGGGTAGGGTGGGGCCACAATGGGGGTTGAATTTTTACATAGGAATATATTAAGTGAATCTTTAAAAATCATCTTCTCTGAAACTGATTAGCCAGAAAAGCTGTAACTTATGTGGAAGCATCCTTAGGTAGTGTAGATTCAAGTTTGTTCAAATCATGATTCCTGGGGAAGGGAGGGCCACAATGGGGGTTTAATTTTTACACGGAATATACAGACTAAATCTTTTAAAATCTTTTTCTCTAAAACTGATCGGGCAGAAAAGCTGTAACTTGTGTGGAAGCATCCTCAGGTAATGTAGATTCAATTTTGTTCAAATCTTGATCCCCAGTGGTAGGGTGGGGCCACAATCGGGGGTCAAATTTTTGTAAAGAGTAAATCTTTAAAAAATCTCTCCTCAAAAACTATTAGGCCAGAAAAGCTGTAACTAATGTGGAAGCATCCTCCGGTAATGTAGATTCAAGTTTGTTCAAATCATGATCCCCAGTGGTATGGTGGGCCACAATTGGGGGGGGGGGGGGGGTCGAATTTTTACATAGGAATATATAGAGAAAATCTTTAAAAATCTTCTTTTCAAAACCTATTAGGCCAGAAAAGCTCAAATTTGAGTAGAAGCATCTTCAGATAGTGTAAATTCAAGTTTGAATAAATCATGATCCCCAGGAGTAAGATAGGGCCACAATGGGGGGATGAATTTTTACATAGGAATATATAGAGAAAATCTTTAAAAATCTCCTTAAAAACTATTAGGCCAGAAAAGCTTAAATTGGAATGGAAGCATCCTCAGATAGTGTAGATTCAAGTTTGTTTAAATCATGGTCCGCAGGGTTAGGGTGGGACCACAATGGGGGATGAATTTTTATATAGGGATATATAGAGAAAATATTTAAAAATCTTATCAAAAACTAGTAGGCCAGAAAAGCTCAAATTGGAGTGGAAGCATCCTCAGAAAGTTTGTTGAAATCATGGTCCACAGGGGTAGGGTGGGGCTACAATCGGGGGATGAATTTTTAGATAGGAAATATATAGAGGAAACCTTTAAAAATATTCTTGGAAAGTTTTTAGTCCAAAAAGCAGTAACTTGTGTGAAAGCACGGATTGTGCAGATCAAATCATGATTCCCTAGAGAAAAATGGGGCCGCAAACTGTGTGTGTGTGTGGGGGGGGGGGGGGGGGGGGGGGGGGTATATAGGAATAGAGAAAAATCTTCTTACAGGTAAAACAACAAAAGGGCTTGGTATCTACCATACGAACATGTGGATAAAAATCGGCAGACTTTTAAATTTTATTTTAGCAAGATCTACTGTACTTAGTTGTCAAGATATTTTGATGTTGATACTGTAATGCTAATTTGATCAGAGTTAAGGCTATTGTTGCTCAGGTGAGCGATGTGTCCTCTTGTTATAATTTGAACCAGAGATTAAGTTAAAATTGACAGGCTTCTTAAGTTAAATATGACATCATGCTGCTTTTTGTGACGTTATATCGATCAGAGGAATTTTTCCTCATTTATCGATCGCTGAGAGTTGCCTTATACCTGCATCTCTCTCTCTCTCTCTCTCTCTCTCTCTCTTTACACTCCTATATTCGTCACTTTAAAAATTCCTTCGTCAAAAAGGCAGAAACTCCTACCTTAACAGTCGGGTACACCCTCTATTGTAATGGATGTAATGTTTCCAAACGCTTAAAGATCCTCTAATTAGCTAAAACGGTCATGGCATAGGGGATGCCTGCAAAACCCAATGTATGTCTCAAACTGTTGAAACGTAGGATGATTTTTTTGTGGTTGTTTTGCTTATTAAACAATTTGAGCCCTTTTAATTGTATTAAGATCTTCGTTCTTTTTCGCCTCGCTGCTGCAAAAAATGACCTAATCGTTGCTTTGCAACCAGTTGTTCTCTACTCCCATATATATTTGAGAAAAACTAAATGCATGGCTATGATAGCCATTAAGTTCTCTACATAAATTTTGAAATTCATGACCCCTGGGTCACTGGTTTAGGCTCTAGGGCGGGGCCAATATAGCCATATAGTGAAATGTAGAAAATCTTCTTCTTTACTCAGATACATGTGGGGAAAAACTGAATGCATGGTTATGATTTCCACAAACTTTTCTACCTAAATTGTGAAATTCATGGCCCCTGTGTGAGGGGTTCGGGCCGTAAGGGGGGTGGACGCAATATGGCTATTTAGTGTTAATGCATATAATGTTTAAAAATCTTCTTCTCTACTCTCACACATCTGTAAGAAAAACTGACTTAAAAATTATGTGAATCAGGAAGTCCTCTGCTAAAATTGTAAATTTCAGGTACCCTGGAGTATGGGTTTGACTCTAGGGCGGGGCCCAAATGGATATATAGTGTTAATGCATATAATGTTTAAAAATTATCTTTTCTACTTCCACACACCTGTAAGGAAAACTGAATTCATAATTTTGTAGACCAGAGAGCCCTCTACCAAAATTATAAATTTCATGTCCCCCGAGGTAGGGATTCTGACTCTAGGGCGGGGCCAAAATAATTATATAGTGTTAATGCATTAAATGTTTTAAGAAAATCATCTTCTTTAATTCTGCTGATACTGAATAAAAACTGACTGCATATATAGAAAGAAAATAAAGCCATCTATCAAAATTAAAAATGTCATATCTCCCAATATAGGGATTTGAATCTAGGGCTGGGCCTAAACACTCATATAGTATATAGGGTAGGGTTTCTTAAAGCAGGGTGTGGCCAAAATAATCATTTAGTGTTGATGTTTAATGTTTAATTCTTAAACAACGTCTACTGACACAGAATAAAATTGACTGTATATTCAGAAAAAACATTAAGCTGTCATATTTAATAATATTTCATGTCACCTACATGTAAGGCAAGGGTTATGGCTGAGAGGGGTGTGTATATATTTGTCTTATTATTTTATTCTGCTCAGGTATTTCAATGAAAGAAATGTGTAAATTCACATATTTGAAAAAAAGAAAGAATGAAGATGTCTATCAAAGTTAAGATATTGTATAACCATTTGGAAAGAGTTCAGGAGGAGTTAATGGAGTTATCGTCCCTTGGTTCTCCATTATTGAGTTATCTTCCTTTGCTTGTTTATATTTAGTAATTAATCATTGAATATAATGTAATTAAGAAGTTGTATGATCAAAATAGTTATGCAAGTATTTTTATCTTTTGAAACAAATACAGTTTTTGAACTTTCTAAATAAACAAATTGACTTGTTAATAGTAAAGTAATAATTGGCTAACCAAAATCACTGATAAGCAGTACATGTAAAATGATTTTGGTATAAATGCCAGATGGTGAAGGTTGAGTACTGAAAAGATGGAACAGGAGAAGTGAGTAACACAAATGAGCTTTTTATAGCTTTTTGTTTTTGTTTAAATGCCCACAGAAAGATTTTCTGTCTGCCCCTGGGGATGGGGGATGGGAGGTTGTTTTAAATAAAACATGTATACTAGCCATCTTTTTTTAGTTTATCTCTGAAACATATACACATAAAACCTATCTTGGAAGTTGACAAATATAGGAAAATTATATTCTATTAGAGTCTTGCACCTTTTCAATCTTAGGTGGTGATTCTATTATGATGTTTAAGTTTTTCGCTAAAATTCATAGTTTCATGGTCCTTTTTGAACGATTTCATGCAGGGAGGTGGTCACCATTACAATATTAGAATTTTTCTACTGCAGAATGAAACTTAATTAAATGCATATTTGAGACTTATGGTCACTTGTTGTGGAACAGTTTAATTTTGCCTGTTAATATAAAAACGGTACCCAAATTGGATATGAGTGCATTGTTTACCTTAAAAACCGATATATTTCTTTTTGAAAAATATTTACTTTTAAAGAATTGTAATTTTACTCAGTATGAAAAACACTGGAAAAAAATTGTGATCTACTCTAACTGATGATTTTTTAATGAAAAACTGACTAGGATAAATAGATGTATGTCAATTGAGTGACAACTCTACTTGTTTAAGTGCTCCAATACAATCTTCCTGTACACAACGCTATTCTGCTTTTCTTTCTTTTTTTACCGTCTCCCATATAACTTTCACTAATTGTGTGTGTGTGTGTGTATATATATATATATATATATATATATATATATATATATATATATATATATATATAAATATATATATATATATATATATATATATATATATATATATATATATATATATAATAGACACTATCATATGAGAAAATCTATTTGAAGCATAAAGATATATATTTATATGTTATTATACCAATGATATGATTATATTAAATTGTGAATGGAAAATACCAAAATAAAAAAATGAAAAAAAGCAATATTGAACAAAAGAAGCTTAAAACAATGTGCTTAACAATATACAACTATAATGATTTTGTTACTCAGTCCCTAAAAGGAGCATCAGATATCAGAGTAGCAGATATCCCGAGAACCGTATATAATTTCTAAACACTTGTTGAACCAGATGTGTTTAAAATGACAAGAGCTGTCAAAATTATACATCAAAAAAGGGGCTGGCCCTTCAAATTACGGACTGATGAGGGGGAGTTAATACATGTAGTAACTTTTAACTGTGAAATATTTTTTAATACATTATAGAGGCAATTTTGTTCATCCTAAATTTTTTACCTATATATGACAATTGTTTACTTCTTTAATGCGTAATTAGGGATTTTAAGTCCGAAATTTTTTATTTTCAATGTCACAAAATGGAGTAAAACGTTGAAAAGATTAATTGAACAAAAAATGCTTAAAATTATGTGCTTAACGATATGCAACCGTATTTTTCTTTCTTATCATTAATGATTACCAGGTTAATAAACTGATTACAATATTTTGTAGTGAACAACGAGGTTCTGTATGCTTTTGACGGGGACACGATACTGCTAAAGTGTTCATTTACAGCAGCTCTTACAACCACATGGTCTGGTCCACCGGGAAACTTCCCTTATTTTATAGACTCAGATGTAAACCCATCCGTTAACAGGCGTGAGAGATTGTCTGTGGTGCAAAACGGAAGTTCAAATTTATATAGTCTACAGATAACAAATCTGAAAAGGAATGAAGATGAAGGTTTATATACATGTACGATCACTACGGACAACGGTGTTCTGGAAAACAAGATTAACTTGAAATTCTACAGTATGTATCATTTTAATTACATGTTCCTTATTTTCATTAATTTTTCTTATCATATACTAACAAAATGTGTTATAACTTGTTTTTCCAATCCTCAACTTCGACTGATACAACTAACACCCAGCTGATTCATTTGATTGGCTTTAAATTGAATTTTTAATTTAGACACCAGTTTTGTCATTTTTTGCAGCCTTTTACGTCACCTTAGTCACTCAGGTGACCTATTGCAAATGGTTTTTGTCCGTCGTCAACCATCGTCTTGCGCCTTGCGTCGTGCGTCCTGTGTTACTTATTGAAGATTTTTAACCTATTCTTTAAAACTTCATGGCCAATTCTTTTCAAATTTATTATGATGCATCTTTGGAGTAAGGGGAGCATAAATTGTAAACTTCATGATTCATGTCCCATAAGAGCCCTAAGGGCAGAGCAAATATGGTCAACATTTGAACATTTTTCAAAAGTTCATAATTATGTAGACCAGGAAGCCCTACATCAAAATTATAAATTGTATCTCCCCCAGGATAGGGGTTTTGACTCTTGTGTGCGGCCGAAATGGATATGTAATGTTAATACAATGTTTAAAAATCTCCTTCTCTACTCCCACACATATGAATGAAAAACTGAGTTCATGATTGTGTAGTCCAAGAAATCCTGTACAAAATTATAAATTTCATGTCCCCTAGGGGTTCTGAATGAAGGGCGGGGTCAAAATGGTCAAAATGGTCATTTAGTGTTAATGCATTTAATGTTTAAAAATCGTATTCTTTACTTCTGCTGATACTGAATAAAAACTGACTGCATATTAAGAAAATAAGCCCTTTACCAAAAATATAAATTTCTTGTCCCCTGGGGTAGGGGTTTTGAATCTAAGGCGGGACCAAAACAGTCATCTTTAATTAAATTTCCTGACACGTAAGGCAAGGTGGTGTTGGGGGGGGGGGGGGGGTATATATTTATGTTATTATTTTATTCTGCTCTTGAATGACAGTAAATGGAGTTATCTTCCTTTGCTTGTTCACATTTACTATTTATACCCGCACTTTCTAGAGAAAGTTCGGGAATATTTTTGTTACCCTGTTCCGTCTGCCTGTCCGTCCGTCCGTCTGTCTGTCACGTTTTACTTTCTCAAACTGCTCTTACATCTTATAAACCAGCAAACTGAACTCTTGGTGTATGATTTGGGGTGTCATGTTGTTTTGTAAACAGGTTTAAAAAATTCTCTGGTAGTCCTGGGTGTCAAATAATTGGTAAAAAATGACGTTTTTTGACAAAAAACCTTCTTCCTCGAACTCCTTTTACATTTTCAACAGTAGACAAATCATTTCTTGGAATATGTTTTGGGGTGTCCTATAAATGCGCAATAAGGTTTTGGAAATTTCAATTTTGGGGTCATTAAATGGCTGAAAAATGAGTTGTTTTTTTTTTTTTTTTACAAAATGTCTGGTTTCAAAAAACGTCAATTTCTTTTTGCAGTAGCCTAATGATCTAATAGGATATGCTTCGGGGTGTCATGTTGACGTGTAATCATGTTTCAGAATTTTTGTTTTTATCACGGTGGTCTGTGGGCATCAAAAAATGACGTTTTTTTGTAAAAAAAAAACCAAAATATGGTTCCCAGAACTCCTCTTACAATTTATGTAGTAGCTATGTCATCTCTTGAGATATGATAGTGACTGTCCTATAGATGTGCAATAAGGTTTTAAAAATTTAAATTTCATCCAGGGGGTCAAAAAGTAGCTGAAAATTGACGTTTATCACTCCTAAAAAAACCTACTTCCCAGAACTCCTCTCATGATTTAATGAATAACCACATCATATCTTGGGGTATGATAGGGGCTGTCATATAGTCATGCAATAAGGTTTTAAAAATTTAAATTTCATCCAGGGAGGCAAATAGAAGCTGAAAATTGACGTTTATCACTCCTGAAAAAACCTACTTTACAGAACTCCTCTCATGATTTAATGAATAGCCACATCATTTATAGGGATATAACAGGGGCTGAGCTATAGATATGCAATAAGGTTTTAGAAATATAAATTTGATTCTGAGGGTCAATGCTATCTGCAAAATGATGTTCCGTCCCATAAAAAACCTAATTCCTGGACCTCCTCTTATCTCTTGTGATTGAAATAACGTACCATAAGATGCATAAGGAGGAAGAATATATATGCTTTAGGGGTGGGGATCACAAGCATTTTTTTTCAAGTTATTTGATCATTTTTGATTTTGGGAGGGTGGGGTGGGGTTAGGGTGACCCCCAGATGCCATAACCTACTAATACCACAAAAAGATTTGCCTTGACATGGTCATGGTTCAAGAAACAAAAATATATATGGTTTAGGAGCGGGGATTTCGATGATTTTGAGGATATATTAAAAATATTCGACTATTCATGTTTTCGGGGGGCAGGTAGGTGGGGAGATTCAGAGTCTCTTCTCACATTTTTACAGTAGCAAAATCATCAATCATTTCTTGATTGTTTTTTTCTGTATGATGTCAGATGTACATAAAGAGATTTTGGGAATTGCATTTTAATCTTAAAGATAAACAAAATGTTATATATAATTGTGAAAATTATAAAGTCAGTCAACAAAAACCTTGCTGTAAAAAACAAGGCAGGGTCATCATTGGGCTAGGGCTAGGAATTACACTACATATGAATAAGATAAGTTACTTGATTAGTTCTAACTCTGGAAAGTCACTGGGCATCTCAAAGGGGGTATAACCTATATACATGTACCAATTAATGTGCAATGACACAATGAGCAAAAATGATTAGTTTTTTTTTTGGGGGGGGGGGGGGGATCTCAACAATTATTAAAATGTATTATCATTCCCTATTTCAGAGGAGGGGGGATGGTGGTGGTTTAAAAGCAACTCTTGGGGGGGGGGGGGGGGATGACCCAAGGGCAGGGGCCAATTTGTCTTAAATATATCTTGACATGATCAGCGGAATTGGACAGTATGATAACTATAGAGCATCTGCAGAGTGGGGCCCTAAATAAGTTGTTAATAGTTACAAAATCAATCTTCAACAAATATTGATAATATGTTATACATGTATTTAGAAATGTCTATATTTTCAAAATGATTAACAAATTAATCAGTCAAAATGAGTTATAAATAACCGATTGGCAATTCTGCAATTGATTGCCATCCCAAGTATAATATCACATGTATTTTTCTTTACATATAATAATACATGTATATTTGTTAACAGTCAGGATTAAAATGCACAAATTTTCATGAGTCATAAATCTTGACATACCACATATCTCTTGACAAAAAAGAATAATCAAAATAAAAGAAAATTACAGTCATTAACTCCTTTTCTATTACTGGTGTATGATGATGGGGAAGGGGGTTTAATGGGAGGATAAAAAGCTGCAGCATGCCTTCATTCTCACTAGAAATGTATATCTAATCCACACATCCTGGGGATAGGGAACGGTTAAGGCCCCTTCCCCTTCCTCCCTATTATAACATATATAAACATGATATTTAATACCCAAATTTAATACAAAATGTTACAGTATGATACAGTATGCTGGCAAAGGGAGATCACATTTTAGAAAGTGAAAGTAAAACTTAACTGTTTTGTATACCGGTGTCTCATAATATTGCGCTACTACATGTACATGTATATACTTACCTATATTGGTCAACATCATAATGATAATCCAATTAGAACATAATATGAATTCCTTTAGCCGATCACCACAAAAGAAACATTTATTCATGATAATTAATCCTATTCTGCATATCGAAAACACAGATTCATGTACACCACTTGAAACCCATCTAACCAAAGAGCTGGGTAAAACTAGTACCTGCTAATGCAACCTATACACCTGTGTTGTATACGTAACTTCGGACAAAGATCATTTACTTGTAACATATTGCATGTATTTTCACATCTTTATTCTTTAAAACCCCTTACACAATTTTATTAGGTAATTAATCATGTAAAGCACAATTTTCAGCTTTAAGGTGGTATGGGACACCTACATATTGTGATGTACTCCTTATTGAACAAAAAAAATAAAGTATAAAATACAATATTTTCCCCCAAAATAATGTTACCTAACAGCATAGTGCAATGGGTTAGAGCGTTAACAATGTGTCTGTAAGTAGAGAGTTTGAATCCTGCTGGGGCTTATCTTATTTTTACCTTAAGTTTCCAAAAAAATTTAAAACTTATTTTTTTGCCCAAATATTCATTGTAAATTTTTTTAATTCTAAAAGAGTGAAAGTTATTTTAGCATATAACTACATATAATATAAAATAAGGCACTTTTATCCACATAAATATCGACATGTGTCTGATACCACCTTTTAAAATCGTTAAAGCTGTCCTGCAGTGAAAATCAGTGCGCAATATGACATTTATTTTGCACTGATATACATGCTTTCATTGTTATAAAAATATTCTGATTTTTATTTACCAGGTTTCCATGGGTAGTGGGGGGGGGGGGGGGGGGGGTTCAGAGTATTAATTGTGTTTGCAGAGGGGGGGGGGGGGGGGGCGGGAATTGTAGCCCGAGGTTTAGTTTTGGTAATTTTACTACATAAATGATTTTTTTTGAGGGGGGGGGGGAGGGTCTTGACTTCTCACCCCCACCCTTTCTCTAAATCCACGCACACGATAATGTTGGCACACAAAAGCATAAATAAAGCGGGCAACTGCCGGGGGGTGGGGGGGGGGGGGGTGATTTAATTTTGTTTGTAATAATTATATAGACCATACTTTCTATGACATGAAATGTTTAGATTTTTGATTAATTTAAAATTCATATGCAAACAGTTCAAACCCAAATTGTACATAAAAGTTATATAAAAATTGCATGTGCCCTTCTTTTTTACTATAACGGGTACAAGAGAATGTTATTTAGAGATTATTTAGAAAATAATGTAATCTAGAAGTTGTATAATTCAAAGAGCTATACAATTTTATTATTCAAAACGGAATAACCAGAACAGTTTTTAATTTTTCTTAATAAACAAATAGACTTGTTAATAATACATTAATGGTAAAGTATAGTATGCCCCAATATATTTATGCAGCATATTTGGACGATTTTTAATAAAAATGCACATACCTGTGAAAGAAGTGCAACTTAAATCGATGGAAGGGAAATTTTCCAAGATAACTTTATTCACACATTATCATTTTTCCTTCGTAAAAATTCACAGGAACGAAAACGGATTTCTTACGGAGATTTTTTAGGGGGAATGTTGACATCTTTACTCCATTCGGAAGTCACTCGGAATACCTCGCACAATTTTTCAACGTTATCATGCGGGTACTTTCATCTCTTTTGTAATAATCCCCGTAGACTTTTTATTTTTAGCCGCGTATTGAACCCTGACAAGCTAGAGGGGGTGTTTCAAAGGGGAAATATTGGGATTTTTTCATACTATTGAATAAACATATACGAATCCAGGGGCATTTATAAATGTAGAATAATTTAAGAAATTATGCGTCAAAAATAACTTGGGACAGACTATAGTAGTGGGATAGCCAAAACCACTGATAAGTTGTACATGTAAAATAAATTTCTGGTTAATACCAGATGGTATTGCAGTTACAAAAGTTTGTATTGAAAAGCTGAAGCATGGAAGATTTTTTATGTTTTTTTTCGCTTAAATGCCCTAGGGGGAGAGTTTCTGTCTTGCCCCTGGGGAAGGGGGATTGGAGGTTGTTTTAGATAAAACATGTATACTATACATCTTGTTTTAGTTTATATTTTAAAACGTATACATAAAACTTATCTTAAAAGTTTACAAATATGGGAGAAATATTTCGTAGCACTGCATTTTTAGCTCACCTGAGCTAAAAGCTCAAGTGAGCTTTTCTGAACACATTTTGTCTGTCGTTCGTCTGTCCGTCTGTCTGTCTGTCCGTCTGTCCGTCTGTAAACTTTTCACATTTCAACATCTCCAGAACCACTGGGCCAATTTCATCCAAACTTGGCACAAAGCATCCTTAGGCAAAGGGGCTTCAATTTTTTGAGAATTAAGGACTACGCCCTTTTCCAAGATAGATAATTAAGAATTATTGACAATTTTTGAGAAATGTTTAAAAATATTCTTCTCAATAACCATTTGGCATGGAAAGCTGAAACTTATGTGGAAGCATTCTCAGGTAGTGCAGATTTAAAGACCCCCGGATGTAGGGTGGGGCCACAATGGTGGGTCAAAGTTTTACATAGGAATATATAGAGTAAATCTTTAAAAGTCTTCTCAGAAAATCAGCTAAGAAAGCTCAAACTTATGTGGAAGCATCCTCAGGTAGTGTAGATTCAAAGTTGTGACAATCATGAACCCCCTGGGGTAGGGTGGTGCCACATTGGGGGTCAAATTTTTACATAGGAATATATAGAATGAATCTTAGAAAGTCTTCTTCTCAAAAACCAATTAGCCAGAAAAGCTGAAACTTGTGTGTAAGCATCCTCAGTTAGTGTAGATTCAAAGTTGTGAAAAGCATGACCCCGGGGTGTAGGATGGGACCATAATGATTGGTGAAAGTTTTATATAGGAATATATAGAGTAATTCTTTTAAAGTCTTCTTCTCAGAAACCAATCACCAAGAAAGCTGAAACTAATGTGGAAGCATCCTAAGTTAGTGTAGATTCAAAGTTGTGAAAATCATGACCCCTGGGGGTAGGATAGGTCACAATGGGGGTCAAAGTTTTACATAGGAATATATAGAGAAAATTCTTTAAAAATCTTCTTCTCAAAAACCAATTAGCCAGGAAAGCTAAAATTACTGTGGAAAAAGGAAAAAAAGGAATTCGAATAGAATTTTCAATGAGCATCCATTTGAGCATAATTTTGCACATTTTGTTAGCATTTTCCTCCCTAACAGAGACTAACAATCTGCACTTGAGCAAATGAATTCCTACATAATTTGCATACATTTACTAGATTCTCATGTGCTTCTCATGAGCTGCCCTTGAGCATTTGTCAGAATGTTTGGTACGGGATGTTATTTGGGAAACTTATGCTATGTTATTGGCATAAGCATATGCTTTTAAAGTTTTTTGCTCACCTGAGCTGAAGGCTGAAGTAAGCTTTTCGAATCAAGATTTGTCTGTTGTTGTTGTCGTTGTTGTTGTTGTCGTCATCGTTGTAAATCTTTCACATTTTCATCTTCTTCTCAAGAACCACTGGGCTAGTTTCAAGCATCACTGGATGAAGGGGACTCAACTTTATATAAATGATGGGCAACACTCTCTTTAAAAGGGAGATAATTTAGAATTGTTGAAAAGTTGTTGGTATTTTTCAAAAATCTTCTCAAATACCATTTTGCCAGAAAAGCTCAAATTTGTTTGAAGACATCCTCAGGTAGTTTAGATTCAATTTTGTTCAATTCATGGTACCTGGGGTAAGGTGGGGCCACAATGGGGGGGGGGGGGGGGGATGAGGTTTTACAAAGGAAAATATTGAAAAAAAATCTTGAAGATTTTTTTTTCTTAAAAACCATTGGACCAGAAAATTTGTTTGAAAGCATCCTCAGGCAGTATTTATTCATGTTTGTTCAAATAATAATTTCTGGAGGTAGGGTGGGGCTGCAATGGTGGGATGGATTTTTACATAGGAATATATAGAGAAAATCTTCAAAATTCTTCTTCTCAAAATCCATTTGACCAGAAAAGCTCAAAGGGTGGAAGTTTCCTCAGGTAGTGTTGATTCAAGTTTGTTCAAATCATGGTCCCCAGGGGTTGGGAGGGCAGCAATGGGGGGGGGGGATTAAGTTTTATATAGGAATATATAGAGAAAGTCTTCAGAATTCTTCTTCTTTAAGACCGTTTGGCCAGAAAAGCTCACAATTGTATGGAAGCATCCTACGGTATTGTAGATTCATGATCCCTGGGGTAGGGTGGGGTCACAATGGGGGATGTCAAATTCATACATAAGAAAATATAGAGATAAAACTTTAAAAATCTACTGGAAAAGCATTCAGCCAAAAAAAGCTGAAACTTTGATCAAACCATGATTCCCTGGAGATAAGTGGGGCCACAATGGGAGGGGGATTTTAAAATGGAGAAAAAATCTTCTCACAACTACTAAAACAACAAAAAGGGCTTGGTATTTATCAGAAAAATATGTGGATAAAAATTGGCAAATCTTCTAACTTTTTATACAAGATCTGCTTTACTTATTTGTCAAGATATTTTGAATTTGATACTGTAATGCTGGTTTGATAAGTGTTTTGGCTTTTGTTGCTCAGGTTAGCGATGTGGCCCCTTGTCCTCTTGTTTGATTGGGTCTCGTTTTTAATTGATTGTCACATTAATGACCAACTTGCTAGATTTAATTGCTTTTCATTTTGAAAGCATTTTTATTAAATATATTTGATAACAAAAGCTTAAAACCAAGCAAATATTAGTGGATTTTGTGGCTTGCATTTGATAACTTAAACTTAAACGATATATGACCTTCATGTTACATTAAAGTGGTTGTTGTTGTATTTGATATGTCATGATTCATATTCATATGATTTTCAATCATATGATATGATAATTTTTGATTTAATATGATAATATACTGTATGATATGTTACAGTTTCGTATGACGGTATAGTGAATCACATATAATATTGTGAAAAAAATGATATATCATATGTTATATGATATGATATCGTATTATATGATATGATATTGCATCATATGATATTGTTTCATATTATATTGTTTCATATGATAAAATGTTTTATTATGATATATTGTAGTATATAATTCAATATCATATTCATACAACAATGTTTTACATAATAATATCTCGAGACAATTTCGAAAATATTTTTATTCAGGTTATATTTTACTACATTTTCCTGATATTTTGTACATTAGTCCTTAAAGCGGATTTTATCATGGCTAGTATTGCTCAGGTGAGCGATGTTGTCCATGGGCCTCTTGTTTATTAACGTTATCTTATAATATTTAGATTCGCTTTCCCTCATATTAAATTTCATCAATTGATTTGAGTGATATTTACGCATAATACAGAAGACCCAATCACCAAAGCTGGTGCGTTTGAATACAATATCCTTCAGTATTTCTCGGAAGAACATGTTTGACTCTCCTTGCGACTGCAGACCGGATCTCGACCTGATATTATACCTATGCTGATAAACATTTCATTGATTTAAATATTTGTTAACAGTTAAATGAATCCAATTTATATATTTATTATCACACCAACGGTTATATCCATCGGTTTAAAAAATGAAATATAAAATTGTGTAATTAGAATTTATAGCGTTGTGTACTACTTTTTGTCAACATACTTAGGCTGTTCCAATCGCATTTCCGTTATTGGCACATTACTCATAGAATAAGGCAGACATTTTTAAAAATAAATTATAATTGCTGCAAGGGAATAAAGGTAAAAAAAACAAAAAACAAAAACTAATTTTCATAACGCGTTAGCGCGCATTATTCAATTTTATGCACACACTGCTGCAGTTATGAGACCACATCTTTTAAAAAAATAATGATTCAATGCTTAAGAATTCCTTTTTAATCTGAGATGAAAAAAGTTGCATGGTAAGGGTAAACTGTAAACATTTTAAACAGTAATAATAGAGAAAAACAATTTTAAATTCCTCTTCTTAAAAAAACAATTGTCCAGAAATTCTAAAACTTCTGTGGAAGCATTCTCAGGTAGTTTAGATTCAAGTTTATTTAAAACATGATTTCCAAGGGTAGAATTGACCATAGTGGGGTTGAATTTTACATAGGAACAAGTAGAGAAAACTCTTTTAAATATTTTTTTTCGAAAACCATTCTCAGGTACGTTAGATTGAAGTTATTCAAATCATGATCCCTATGGACCAAGAAGGGGGAATGCATTTTACTTAGAAAAAACAACAAAAGGGTCTTGATGTTAAGATGATGTGTGTTGTGAAAAATGTGTGATGTGTGAAAAATACAAAACAGGAGCAGAGCAAACATGGAAAAATTAGAGGTAGAATCAGGTGTTATAAAGGTGTGGAGACAAATTGAAAATCTTTTTAAACAAGATCTACTTTCCATAGATATCGTCAAATTTTTTTGCGCATGCACAAACGAACAGAATATGATTGAGGTGATCTCGAGCTTTAAACTTCATGGTTTAACTGTTAAATTATTTAATTATTTTACATTTTCAGTTGATGTTCATAATGTTTCCTTAAGTCCAAGTGACAATCCACTTACAATAAAAGAAGGCAACAACACAACAATCATGTGCACTGTCAACAGTAATGCAGACCCTGATCCAACATTCATGTGGTTATTGAAATCTCCAAACACCAGTAGCATAGTGGGAACAAACTCAACTTCCCTCAGTCTAAAAGGAAACAGAGCAGACAACAAAAAGACATTACAGTGTAAAGCTTCAAACAGCAAAAAACCAGGAAAGACAACAAGCACAACGCTCAATGTCGAATGCAAGTAAAATATTAAGTTTACTGATACTGACTCTGAACCTGTCATGGGCTCAACACAGTGTGTTTATTTTAATTCAATGAACTTTTTATATTGAATTTGACACATTTTAAATGGATGCCTTTGAATTTTTTCGTTCGAGAGTTACTTTTCCTCACAATTTTCATTTCATTATGTTGATTTTAACTTTTCGTTTTTGACAATGCGCCACATGTCGAATTTTTTTTATCTAACATGCTTTCATTTTACTAATTTAATCTCAAAGAATTCAAAGAATTTTTGATTTCAAAACATGATATGAATGCAAATTTCTTGGAATAACCGTGTATTTTAATGAGTACAGAGACAGCACAACATTTATATATATATATATATATATATATATATATATATATATATATATATATATATATATATAAATCAATGTGTTATATATATTTATGTGTGTGTATGTATGTTTAATTTAGTGTATTTAGGTATATTTATATTTTTTTATTTTCTAAGCTCTTATGCCCATAACTTTTATATGTACAGCGCTGTAGAGTAATTTAATATAAATTAAATATCACGCTTTATAAATTTTGTATAATTATAATATAAATAACTAGACACGATCTCGTTGCGAGCAACGAGGTGGTCTTCCGTCCAATTTTTAGAAGGGAATATGACTTGACTTTGATATTTGTCAGCGAAAGATGACATTGAAAGGGATACAGAGTCACAATGCCCTTCTACATGATATTGCTTTTCAAAATAAATCTCATTTTTGAGAGAAAAAAAGGATTAAACTTTTTGGATTCTTATTTAACCCCTTAAAATTCCTAATTATGTAACAATTGAGAAACTTTTACGTTCATGGGCAAATTACTGCAAGATTAACATTTTTCCTTCTACATGTATAACTTAAAACAAAATATTCCTTTGTAAAGACCTACGGATGAAAGACTTTATTACCCTCTTGCAATTGGTCCCCAATTTACCGGACCAGCCACTTTTCTTGATATGCAATGAACGATTTTTTGATTTTAAAAGACTATATTCTTCAATTTCTGTATCTTTTATCAATTGTTTTTCTTATATAAATCATAAATGTAAAAATTTCATGGATAAATAACTGTATCAAAATATTTTTGCTCTATAAAGTATAACGAAATATTAAATTTATCAATTTATAGCAATTTAAAGACATTGAAAGAAATTAGACTCCTCTTTGCCTTTCATTTGAGGAATTTTTGGCCCCTTAAAACCCTTGATTACGTAACGCACGAGAATATTTCAGTTATATATGGATATATTATTAAACAAAATTAAACAATTCTAACCAAAGAAGAAACAACATATTTACCAAATAGCTAAAAATAACAAAAAACACAACTGGAAAATGTTTCCAAACAATCTATTCTACCTCTGAGACATAACTGTGCCCTCGTTCTTTTTGACAAACAATTGCAAAGACCCTTGTTTTAAGACTCCCAGAACCTCCATAAAATTTGTCATCATTTATTACAAAATTTAAAAGTGACACAAAACTTCCCAAATTACATATTTCCAATTACATTTTTTCAATACAATTTAAGTACTTACACACGTTTTGGTGCTTTAGAGGCAACCATATGGGTTGATCCTTAATCTAGAAGTTCATCAGCTTTCTGGGTGTACTTGTTCATCAGGTTTTCCAAAGCTACTTGCAGTGACCGATCGGAAAGCGGCTTACCATATGTAGATTCTTTGGCTTATAGTTGGTCTTGTCTCTCTTACACCATGTTCCACATTCACTGTGCTCACCTTAAACATACACAATTTACATATATTAAAATATTCTTTGATTTTGTTTTATAAATCATGTACTGCTTACGGTAATTTATATTTACACTTACCATATAAATGGGGGACTATTTAATTTAAGTCATCAACAAGCTTTGTGGAGTTGCCTGAATTCTGTTTCACACAGTACATGAAACAGCGTTCAATGTGTGAACAAACTCTGTTATTTTTCAAGACTTTGTAGGTGTTGCCAAGTTCTACAAGGCTGCCTGTGAACCCCTTGTGTGTATAGGTGCCAACAAACTCTGTTATTTTTCAAGACTTTGTAGGTGTTGCCAAGTTCTACAAGGCTGCCTGTGAACCCCTTGCGTGTATAGGTGCCATCCGATTTGTTATCGCTGAGTCAACGGTTGCCTTTACCCTAGCTATGGTAGTTGAATTATTGTCCATAACCAAAGTCTGTACCTACAAGGAAACACAAATTTAAAAATACATTTCTTGGAAATTTAAAACAAATCAAGATATGCGTGTATAAAGAAAAATAATAATGTTTTAAAAAACTATTCAGTGATAAAATTCATATAAAAAATAGCATATGCTTTAATCGACTTTGTATACTAGCTTAACTTGCACTTACCTACATAAAATACAATTGTCATGCTTAAACTTGGCTAAAAATCTGTTTATACGATATACAATTAAATTTACCCTGTGCCCTTGGTCTTTGATGCCCTGGAGCATATCCCATGTCATTGCTGGCTCCATCGATTTTGCCGACCCAGACCAGTTGCGGGAACAGTTGTGTTTTCCTGGAGGAACACCTTTCTTTTCCGCATGTTCACATATTTTACAGCGTTTCCCCATAACCGAAATTCCAATACACTTCTTGGTTTTGTTACCAATAGGGGATGCATGCCCTGTCAAAATAAATATATGTATATAAATATATTTACCATATATTTATAACTACATGGAAGTGAAACGCTACTTACATGCTGATTTCTTCTTTAACATGTTTATTGCAACTGTCTTCGGCCATCTTACGGAGGGGAGGTGTTATTTCTCTTTCTCTGGTTTTCAAAGTGGACTGGGCTATAGTTATAGTTGGAATGATAGATGATAGAAGCCCATTAATATGAGACTCCCCAAACCCTCCATTTATCATCCCTGTACCCCCCAAAAATAATAATTCATATGTTTTTTTAATATTTTGCGCTCAACAAAGCTTTGAAAAATTTGTAGAATTTATTATACCTGTACTAATTTATTATTTAAAGAATTCTTACCAGCAGCTAGTTTTGTGTTTACATCCCACGCGCTTGCACAGTTGGTTGTTTTATGCAGTTACCGTTGGGAACATCATTCACAAGCCCACATTCTTAATAATTGCATTTCACCATCAAAATGTGAGCCAGCCCTAACTTCTTTTCCCCTACATAATCTATCAGATGGAGAGGGTGGCCACATAACTGGCATGCTTTCAACCCATCAGCAAGCACTCCTACATTGCAAATACATATACAAAATATTCAATATAAATAATTATTCCCTTATATATATAGATCTATGCTCACGGATCAGTAATTTCTGGTTATTCAGTACTCATGCTGACATTTGTTTGATTCGAATTTCGTTTATTTCATCCAGTATGTCTGAAGTTACCCTTTTCATATTGTTTAGAGATTCTTAATTGCTCTACAATTCGGCGTCCTCAACGCCACCCAAGTTCATTGACGTCTGCACCATGCACTTCTTCTTGTTGACTTACAACAGGTTGAACATCCAAAGGGTTGTTAGCATGGTCGGCATACGGAAATGGTAAATCAGCTATGGGGCAATACAACTTGGCTCTAAACTTGAATTTTGTTTTCCATCTTGCTTCTCAGGCCTTTGCTAAATGTTTCAATCGCTCTGTCTTTGACGTTTTACAAAACTTTCCGTTATATCGCGCCATTATTTTTCATCACTGGATATTAAGCTTTTCGTGTAAAATTCGAACCGAAACATTTCAATCCGGAACAATATTCCGTATCAATATCGGTTTTGTCTTTTATAACTATTTATGACGTAGAGATACCCGGGAATTACTTTAATGGTCAATTACATAAAAAAAAACGTTTCAATATGTCTAATAATAAAAAAAGCTGTCCCAAGGAAAATAGATAAGAAAAATTATAAGAATAATAGAAAACATAAAGAATACAAGAAGTTTTTCGCCTGAAAAGTGGAACGACCTCATCATGTTTCTTGATAATGCCACTTTACATCGTCATTTAAAGCTCAGAAATTTAAAACTAGAATATTTTCCGGTAAATTCTTCATCCAAACTTCAGCAAATAAATCTTTAATAATATGTGCATTGAAGGCTAGTCACAGAAATTCATTGTCATCTTGCAAGCATAGATTCAATTGAATTGGCCACAGAATTAGCGAAAAAAATTACCCTTCTGGACGATGCACAATGGATGTCAAAGTCATGGAATGAAACACCAATTTCAAGTATCAACTTATGTTTTTCGTACGCCGGTTTTCAATACAAAGATTCTATTGGGTCCGGTGATATAGTGAACGCGGCAACTCAGATGATAACATCCCATTAGCGCAGCTTGGTTTGTATTCAACAGCTTGTCGAAAAAGAAGAAAATGAAATTCCTATGGACGTGTTGGACGGGGATTGGGAGGAAGATATAATTTCGGAATTTGCAAACAAAGATGATCACAGCAGTGACGAAGACGGTGAAAGAGTAAAAAATGAAAGTGAACATCGATGTTTCCCACGAGGAGGTTTTAAACCATATAATTAGAATTGAAAATTTTGCTCAATTTTCCGATGATGACTTAATGAACACTGTCATTGATATAAAAACTTTAACTGAAGTGAAGATTTTAAAAGAACAGGAAAAGTATTTCCAAACGAAAGATTCCGATTATTTCAGAAAGTGACGTAAATTATTCATGCACTGAAAACTGTAAATGTTATTTAAACATGCATATTTATATTTTCATAAAATACTCAAGTGTTTTTAGCTCAGAGACGAAGTCGGGGGAGCTTATGCTATACCCCCGGCGTCGGCGTCCGGACCTGGTTAAAGTTTTTGGTGCAGGTCCTGTATCTAAGTAATATGGATGATGCATCTGGATCTACTAATGAACTTGAAAAGCTTGGTTGCTGAATCTGGGACATGAACTTCAGATGCTGGAGGAGGTTAAAGTTTTTGGAGCTGGTTAAAGGTTTTGGAGCAGGTGCTCTCTAATGATTATATCTTAGTTATTACTGGTCCTTACTTCACCAAACTTGCATGGATGGTGCTTCTTTTGATACTGATGCACCTGACAGGCTTGAATGCTGAATCTGAGCCATAGGTTTCGGGTGTTGGAGGAGGTTAAGATTTTTGGAGCTGGTTAAAGTTTTTGGAGCAGGTGCCCTCTGATGATTATATCTTAGTTATTACTGGTCTTAACTTCACCAAACTTACATGGATGGTGCGTCTTATGATACTGATGCACTTGACAGGCTTGAATGCTGAATCTGAGCCATAGGTTTCGGATGCTGGATGAGGTTAAGGTTTTTAGAGCAGGTTCAATCTTTATCAAATTTGAATAGATGATGCATCTTGTGATTTTGATGCACTCCACAGGCGAGGATGCTGATTGAGAGCCATAGGTTTCGGATGCTGGAGAAAGTTTAGTTTTTTGGAACAGGTCACATGTTTTAATTGATAGATGATTGTACATTTTCAAAATTGTATGGTTGATTTAACTATATGAATGAATCGCAGAGGTAGCTTCAGATGTAGAGCCTGATCTCCATTATCAAGGATGCTAAAAAAACCATACCTCACTCAAACTTGCATGATAGATGTGTTTGATGTTCAATGATATAACATGATTCCTATGATATAGTATTTTATGATATGATACACTATTGTATTATATGATATAATATTATATCAAAAAATATATAATACTATATAATATTGAAACAATTTTCTTTGATATTTTTAAATGATATTGTATCAAATGATATTGTTATATATAATATTGTATATTATGATACAATATTGTATAATATGATATTGTATTATAAATTACATTGTTGTATCATATGATAGTATATCATACGATACAATGTATCAAATTATATTGTATCATATAAACCAATATCATAATTTATAAAACAATATCATACTATATCATACAATATGATATCATATTTTACAATATTGTAATGTATTATGTGATATGAAATTGTATCATATGAATCTATGTTTAATCACAAATCATGTTTTGATATTGTATTATGTGATCAAATGCTATTATAATGTATAATACAATACAATACTATATCATATTATATGATACAATATCATATTTTTGATATGATGTCATATCATATGTTATAATATCATATTGTTTCATTTTATATTACAGTATTATATTGTATCATATTATATAACATATGAAACAATATTGTAGAGTATCATAGGATGCAATATCATATTTTATAGTAGTCTATTGATAAACATTGTATCTTACAATACTCTATGTAATTAACTAATGATTATCAAACAATTTGTTGACATTTGATATCCGATGTTGTGTCAAACCACACTACAGTATCCATGAATATCCAATATCATAAACTATGATTTTTATATAATATGATAAAGGTGGTCTCATAAAGGTGATGCATCATAAAGGTGATGCCTCGTCTCGGTGAGTTTTGTAATCTGTGTTTACCTATGTTTGTTTTGGATATTCATCCTATATATGTTAATATAAAAATGTGAGTAATTATCAAATTAATTTGCGGCAATGTCCTCAAATCCGGATGTTTCCTAATCTGGCGAAATTTTTCAGAACCAACAGAACGGATTAAACAAGTTTTACTCTAGTTACATTGCCCTGTTATATTTCAATAGCGTACATTTATTCTTCATATCTATTACGTCAGGTTCAAAATTCAAAGAACCACTTGCTTAGTTACTTAAATGCAGGTCTCACATCAGTATTTTCGCAAAAGGTTCACTTCAAAACTTGAATGTGGCAAAATAATTCCCGAATTTCCTCCGCTTTTGTGAATTTCCCCATGCAATAGAGGCTAAATTATTTTATAAGATGAAAATCAACATGTTATATAATTAGATTCTTAATTTCCCTACTTTTTGGGTGACTCAGGTTACCTATTGCAATTGGTCTGTCGTCAGGCATGGTCCGTTAAGAATTTAAGGAGGCTGGATGGTCAACAAATTAACCATCATATCTACCTAAAATTTTAAGATATAATTTGTTTACCTATACCTATAAACTAATATTTAGTTAAGGAAAAATCCATATATTTTGCCTTTTAAATTTTGGTTATTTCCTATATTTTTATATAGAGTTCTTCTTCCAAAGGATATCAATGCAGTTCTAAAAATGGCCACAGACATTGAACCCTTTTAAGATTTTAAACTTCTTCAAAAAATTAAAGCCAGTTATTCTCATTTTTATTACAAGCGTATCTTAAATAAAAAGAGGCTAAATTATTCAATTTATGACCATATTACCTGGGGCCAAATGGGCAGGGCAAAATAAGCCCCCCCCCCCCCCCCCCCCCCCCCCCCCCCCAAATTGTCAATTTTCAAAATTCTTCTTTTCTATTCCCACATGTCCTTCAAGCGTACCCCTTTATACCCAGATAAATTCACATCTTTTATACATTTGAAAGTTCTCGAGACTACATGCGCAGTTTTCAACGGTATCGTCTGGTTACTTTTCATGTTTGTAATGCAAAATTCCCGTATACTTTTTATGTTTGGTTGAAACCTGAAGCAATTGGGGGTGTTTAATATTAGTATAAGATGAATGTACATGTTGCTTGGGCACATGGAGATTTATGATTTCCGAATTATAGATCAAAAGGTGATGGAAGCCGAAACTTAAAACATGGCTAAGTTGGAAAATATATAAAACTTTTCTAATTATTCAATATACAACATTGCCTTCGTAAGTGGGTAATTTCAAACTGCCAGATAATAGATTTGATTAGCTCTGAAGGAATAAAAATGTGTTCATATTTTAAACAGATAAACCAAATGTGTCATCCATTACATCAAGTCCATATAGTGTTCATGAGGGAGACACAGCTACAATGGAGTGTACAGTTACTGCTGCCAACCCAAACACTGGTATCATATGGAATTGGTTTCAAGAAAGAAGAAGTAATGATATTTTATCTAGTGAAAGAATTTTAAAAATTTCTGACGTACATAGAGAGAGGTCAGGGATATACAAATGTATTGCAAAAAACGCGGTAGGGTGGTCTCCCGGAGCAACAGTGGATGTAGATATACAATGTAAGTACTTACAGTAATAGCATTTTTGATAATAAAAAACCCAACAAATCAGATGAAATGCGAATCAAACTAAAATGAGAAAAAATAAATATAATTCTACCTAGCTTGCAACGAGTTGACATCACGTACCTGATACATGTCTAAAACCAACTTTAATATCGATAACAAAAATATCGTACACAAAATGACGCAATCGACAAAGATTATTTGCATTCTTGTTTGAATCTATTATCTGCAATAAAATTGAATGATTATTATTAATTCGATATTAATATACACATATATACAACTAAATGTTAATATGATGACGATATCATATATTTGATAATGATATCAACAGAAGATGACGATTTAGACGTTGATAACAATCATTATTCTTTATATAAATGCTTGAAATATCGATTTAAATTCAAAATGATATCGACCTACCCAGTTAAGGTTATATATAATAACCTTTTATATAAGATATTGATATTATTTTATCGATAATGATTGAACATTAGTATTATATTCTAAAGTTGAAATTGACAATCATTGCAGAAAAAAATACATAATAGCTAACAAAAGAGAACATATTTTCTGCAGTTTTGCTACCTTCATACCTGCATGGATCACCAAAAAAGGCATTTTATTGTTTTAAATACCTCATTTAATTAAAGAAGTAATATATGAAACACTGTTTGTTGTTTAAGACAAACAAGGAAGATCAAAGTGCAATAAGTCCATATAATTTTTAACATGCAATAGTCTACATCATACAGTCTATCATACACTACATATGATTTTAACAGAACTTTACTACTAATGATATTTTCACTTGTTTGTTATAGACAAGCCTGACGTTTTATCAGCTACACCAAGTCCATATATAATTTCTGAGGGAGAAACAGCTACGTTGGAGTGTAGAGTTACTGCTGCTAACCCAAACACTAGTATCACATGGGAATGGTTTCATACAGATAGTCCAAGTAATATCCTTCACAGAGGAGGACAAAACTTTATTTTACCTAACATACTGAGAAACAAGTCAGGATCATACAACTGTACAGCCACCAACTTAGTGGGAACTTCTCAAGCAGCTTCAGTAGAAGTAGATGTACAATGTAAGTATGTTGATATAATAAACAGGATATACATAGATATATATATATATATATTAATTTTTTATAATTTTTTTTTTTTTCATATTTTAGTTATATATTATTTCCAAAAGTTTAAAGTTTTTTCCTTAAGCAATATATAATTAAAGTCATAAATTTATTGATTATATGTTCTCAATATGTTTAATATAACAATTCGTACTATCTGATGTATATCATGATCGTTTGTATGTTTGAAGTTGATTTAAACCATGAAGAAAGTTTGAACACTTGTTTATTAACCTGCACATATGTATTACACATTTAAAAAATAAGAGATTATTGATTACTAATAATGTATTTGAGTGTGATATCACAGTTTTCTCATAATAAATGTTCAACTATTTTAGCAATCTTTTTCCAATTCATGAAAGTTGTGAACAGATTTGACATTGGCTATGGCATTCTTATTCATATAATTTTAATATTAGTTTTATTTCATAAGATAGATTTATTGCTAACGTTTTTGTGTCCATATGTATATTTCACTTGAAAAAAAAAGTTTTACAAAGCAATTAATTGGGTATCCGTGAAATAAAAGGGCATGTGATCTTAATTAGGACCCCTCTCTGCGGGCGACCTATAGTGATCAGTCTGCCCGTCCTCCTGTCCGTCCGTCTGTCTTTCAGTCCTTCCGTCCGTCTGACCTTCCAAGATCGCTTGTCGAGCATGTCTTCTCTCCCCTTGGCCCAATCTGGTTCATACTTCACCCACAGAGTGCCTTTGGGTAAAGGGTGTGCAGTGACCTTGAACCATGTTTCTAGGTCTAAAGTTAAGGTCATAGCAGAATTCTATATAAAATCCTTGTACGGGATATCTTCTCTCCCCTTGGTCCAATCTCGCTCATACTTCACTCATAGAGTTTCTATGGTTAAATGGTGTGCATTGACCTTTAGTGAAGTTTGTAGGTCAAGGGTTAAGGTCATATATCACCACGCAAAAATCTTTTTTAGAGCATATACTTTCCACTTAGCCCTATATGTCTCATACTTCAAATAAACAGAGCTTTTGAGTAAAGGGTGTGTTGTGACCTTGAACCAATTTTCAAGGTCAAATGTGAAGGTCATAGCAGAATTACATGAAAAATCCTGTCCAAAGAATATCTTCTCTTCCTTTGCTCCAATCTTGCTCAAACTTCACCTACATGGTGTCTTTGATCAAAGGGAGTGCAGTGACCTTGAATGATGTTTGTAGGTCAAGTGTCAAGGTCATATCTTATCACACAAAAGTCCTTTTTTAAGAGCGTATATATACTCTTTTAGCCCTATTTGGCTAATACCTTACTTAAACAGAGCTTTTTGGTTAATGGCTTGCAGTGATCTTGAACCAAGTCAATGTGAATGTCATGGCAGATCTCTTTATTATCAGTTTTAGAACGTAGATTATTTCTCATTTGCTTAATCTGCTCAGATTGAACAAAGATGTCTGTATGTAAGGGGTAATGAGATTGAATTAGAAGTTCTATGCCAGCTGGACAATTTCTAAGTTATAGGTCAAGGTCAAAGCAAAATTCTTTGAAATTATTTTCATCCCATTGTCCAATATTAAAGCGGATGCCTTTGCGATGGTCACCATCTCAATGTTGTATAGTTTGGATTTATTAATTAATCAAAATATATACAATGTATATTTATGTGAAATGAATTAAAGTAGTTTATAATTTTCTTACAAAAGTATTATTGTTGTATTAATGTTAATTATAGTACCATAGGTTATTATTCATGAACAATTCATGTTGTTGTAATAAATGTGACGTCTTTGAACGTTGATAATGAAGCATTAAACATAGGGTCTTTCTATGCGTCGTTCATCATGGATATGTATCAAACCAAACCAAGACATATTTTTAGGTCACCTGAGTCACTCAGGTGGCCTATTGCAATCGGGGGGCTGTGGTTGGGGTTGGGATAAGTATGGCCATATATTGAAAACATTTTTACTCGTGCTTACCGTTAAGTCAATGACATTCGGAACCCGGGGAGAGTTACTGTTCCTAGCAGTGATGTCGCTGTGCAACTAACTTCCGTAGCGTTTACTTGGAACGTTTCAAAATATCGTGGTTGCGAGTGACAAATGTTTATTCATGGGATAGATTACGATTCAGTGTCCTAATTGATCTTAGTTTTCAGATAGAAGGATATGTGTGGAAGTGAGAAAATAGATGACACCAAAGGTATAGCGATTTTTGATATAGTAACCGTTTGAATTCCCCAGGTGGTACGTCGATTTAAACAAACGGGAGTTGCTTACCTTCTCTCTTTATATATATAGGGGAAACGAGTGTGAATATAAAACCCTCAGAGTCGTGATATTTCTGTTATTTTTCGACATGAGACATACATGTATATAAGGGGTTGTTCACGATAATAAATAAAAAAAAATATAGAAAAAAATTGGAAGTGGGGAGGGGGCAGTGGAGGTTCAAGAGTCGGAAGAATCTTGGGCCTTAGCGCCTTGGAGCTAAGGTATAGATAATCCAAGATTCTTCCGACTCTTGAACCTCCACTGCCCCCTCCCCTTTTATGAATGAATATTTTTCAAACATCAAACAATAAAAACATGGAAACAGTCAAAGGAGTCTCAGATTAGGGTTTAGACTTCAAAATGAAGCTTAAAATGAGAACAAAACTGAGACCATCTAATATGTCAATCTGAGGGCTATGGTACTCAGGTGGCAGTCAGGGCCTGAGGGCCTCTTGTTCTGAAGTACATTGGCCTGAGATTATTTTCTTATAATATCTCCAGAACCACTTGGCCAATTTCGGACAAATATAGCACAAAGCATTTTTGGGTAACGTGGTTTAAAGGGTGTTAAAATGAAGGTCCACACCCTCTTAAAATGAGAAAGAATTTTGAAATTTTGTTGGTATTTTTGTAAAATCTTCTTCTACAAAACCATTCAGTCAGAAAAGCTGAAAGTTGTGTGGAAGCATCCTCAGATTGTGTAGATTCACATTTGTTCAAATCATGATCTCTAGGGGTAGGGTTGGGCCACAATGGGGGGGGGGGGCAAAATATTACATAGGAATATATTGAGAAAAATCTTCTCAAACCCATTTCACCAGAAAAGCCGTAACTTGTGTGAAAACATCCTTAGGTAGAGTAGAATCAAGTTTGTTCTTAACATCATCCCAAGGGGTAGGGAACGGCCACAATGGGGAATCAAATTTTCACAATTTTACAATTTTACAAAGGAAGATACAGAGAAAGTCTTCTCCTCAAATTTCCCAATCAGCCAGAATAGCTCAAACTAGTCTTGAAGCATATTCAGGTTGTGTAGATTCAAGTTTGTTCAAATTATGATCCCCGGGGATAGGGTTAGGCGACAATTGGGGGGGGGGGGGGGGGGGAGGGTCAAATTATGACATACGAAAATATTGAAAAAAATCTTTAAAAATCTTCTCAAAAGCCGTTTGGCCAGAAAAGCAGTAACTTGTGTGAAAGCATCGTCAGGTAGGGTAAAATCAAATCTGTCATAAATCTTCTCAAAAATTCCAATTGGTCAGAAAAGCTGTTACGTGTGGAAGCATCTTGAGATAATGTAGATTCAAGTTTGTTCAAATTATAGTGCCGGGGGGTGGGGGGGGGGGGGGGGGGGGGTGGGCAATCAGTTCAATGTTTTGTTAATTATACTATTTGAGATTTTACAGTATTGTGACCATGGTGGAAGATTGTGAACCTGTCATAAAGAATAAATTATTTTTAATCACTTCCAGGTCTAGAACGTTCAGATTTGATTATCCTTAATTATTTATTTAATTTCATGAATGATTGATAATATGTTATTTGTTATTTTCTTGTTTGCAATAGATAAACCAGAGGTTATAGTAAGAACAGCGAATCCATATAAAGTTTTGGAAGGAACTACAGCTAAATTGGTTTGTTCTGTTATTGATGCTAACCCTATCACTGGCATAAAGTGGGAGTGGTTTGATGGAGAAGTTCTGCCACAACATAATGTTCTTAACAACGGACCAAACTACACGATACCTTACATACAGAGGAAGAGTTCGGGGTCATACAACTGTACAGCCAGCAACATTGCGGGCACGTCAGTAGCAGCTAAGATATACGTCGATGTACAATGTACGTAAATGTTTTAGGTAACCTGAGTGACTCATGTAACATATTGCAATTAGTTCTCATCTCTCGTCGTCCGTCATCATGCACCATGTGTTAACAATTGAAGATTTTGAACTTCTCCTTAAAACCTACATGGTCAATTCTTTTCAAATTTGCAATGATGCATCTTTGAGGTAAAGGAAACATAAATTACAAGTTCCATGACTCTTGCCCCTTAAGGGCATTATCAATTGTGAGAAATTAATATCCGGATAAAATCGCGAGAAGCACGTTTCTCTGAATTTAAAATCTCGCTTTTATTTTTCGGACATGTAAACTAAATTAATTTTAGACTAAAAAAAAAACCCGGCTGAATCACAAAATTTGAATACTGACGTAAATAATGAATCTACAGCAAGAGGAAGGTACAGTTTGTTTCAATATTTGCCCTAAAATTCAAGAGTTGTTTAAATCTCATGACAATACACATATACCATCTTAAGCACGTGTGTATATAAAGTACCAAGTTAAACACCTTTATCCTGTTTTCAAAAAAAGATGACTTCATCATTTTGTTATATTTCTAAGATATAGTCAAAAATGAAGAAAAATGACACATTTTCTCATAGTGTTTATGAGAGGAAAATGGTCCGCAGCCGTCGCCCACAAAGAAATTAATATATTCTATGTGATATCACATGATAAAATTATAATGTGAGTTTCATCGTGAGTGACAGCTGTGGACCCAGTTTTCTGTTCAAAAAACCATTGAAGAATTTGTCTTTTGCTCAGTTTTAAGAAAATTACAGGAAAATTCACCATGATGTCACAAACACTCTTGTGAAAGTCTAATTATTTAACTGTTTATAGATTCTTAGTTTTTGGGGTATTCTTGTGTAAATAATTGTCACATTTAAATTTGTTGTGATATTTTTAAAATTCACTTTAAAACAGCTAGGGCAAAATAGGACTGAAACTGTACCTAGTTAAACTTAAAAAAATGTCCACAGGGAGGTTTGTATAAGATATCCATGAAATTGTTTTGCTGTTAGGTAGGGGCCTCGGGTCCCTCATTTGTATAAAAGAAATGTTCAATTTTGTGAGTTTTTACAAGTTTAAGTACTCAGATTTCTGATTTGTTTGGAACTTATATTTTTCTGTCAGCTAATTGTTTTAGATGCAATTTTGTAGTGTTGATAATTCTTTAAGCATCAGATAGGAAGTGTGTCATTTTGTCATTTAAACTTGCAAACAAATTAATCATTTATTCTTTGTTTTTTAGACCAGCCAGAAATACTAAATAAATCAACAACCATTGTAAATGAGACTGATTATGTCGTATTATCTCGAGAAATAGTCAGCAATCCTCTGGCAAATGTTTCCTGGTATAACGGATCACAGTTATTGGACACTCAGATTGCAGAAAGGAATGCTACATTCATCATAAATAGAGCCATGTGTACAGATACAAAAAACCTTACCCTCCTTGCTAGTAACACTGTTCAGGACAATGTGTCAGCCTTGGTGGAATTAATTGTAAACTGTGAGTATATATTATTGCCAAGTGTCACAAAGTCAGGCATGTATCAGATTTGAAAGTTGCATTCTCCCAAATAGTGCAGGCAATGGGAGCTAGTATTATCAATATTTGTTTAAAAACGCCAACACTTGTTGGATGTGTCAATTTTAAATGCATAATAAAAGATATTGTTATATTCAGTAGTATATTCTCACTATATAACTCTATATAGAAAAATATTGACCGGTCAATATTTTTTTAATATTGACTGGCTAGGAATAATATCTAGAGAATATTCCCTCTATTTCAATTAATCGCTTCTGATTCGTGGATTCGTAAACAGTGACGTAAATAAGTCTTCTCGACTCCAAAACAAGGTGACGTCATAATAGGCAATCAGTCAAGGCAAGTAAACAACGGACGCGCAATGCGACGGTTTGCTATCATGACGGATATAAGGATTAACGAATTACTGTGAAGTGACAAAAAAGTTGTTCTTGTTCAAGTCGTCGCTCTGTATTTCCCATTAAAAAAAGATAAGAAAAATGGCAATTTTTGACTGACTTTGATTCAGTTACTAAAATAGCGTCACTTTTGACGTCATATATTGCCAGTGAGTGCAAATAAATTAAATAGATAGGTGAAAAACATATATTATATCAACTTTTTCTAAAAATAACATAACAATTTAATGTACGCATTACACGTTTTAAATAGATTTATTATTGTAAGATTAAATAAACAGTTCAAACTTACGTTACCAATTTTGATAGATGTATGTACTGTTGAAAATCAAATCCTTATAAACAAATGCGAACTCAGAAAGAAGACTTTTCTCGGCAAAGTTTCTGGCACTATATTTTTTGGCCTGAAAGCGCCAAAAATAACATGTCTTATGGCTGAATGCTTATTTTTGTTTATCGTCGGTCCTATAACACAGGCCTGAAGTGTTAAAGGGCCGACTATATAAAAAAATAGCTTACAATGCTAAATTAATGATTTTAAAATTCTTGCTACCCATTGTTTGATTTAGGTGTTCCAACGATTTGCATGATGATAATTTAAAATGTATACATTTATACGTCAGAAAAAAATATGTTATTATTTCAGGCAAGCCACGGTCAATGGAAACAAACTTTACACTTGGAGTTACCGATACTACTGGGATTGAATTTTCAACTACAGTCATCGCGTATCCAAAGCCTCAGCTTGAATTAAAACATGAAAATGGTACAATAAACAATCAGATTACTAGCAGTATAATAAGGAATGGAACAAATTCATTTACCATTAATTTGAGCAAGGCTATTGTTAATCAAAGCGACTTTGGAGTTTACCATTTGATGATTACCAATGAATTTGGAAAAGTTACCATATTTGTGAATGTGGTACCTCAAAGTGAGTATTAGATTTCTATTATTTTATTCTGTAATGGTTATATAAGCTAAAAACTGTCCATTCTGTTGGAAACTGTACATGTACAGTCCGAGTCACGTTTTATGCTTATGACTTACTTTAACCGTTTTGGTATTTTCATTGCTTATGAAAAGTTTTAACAGTCTTTCTTCTTTATTTCATTTACCTGGCACTATCCATTGGCAATATGTTAACATTTAGCAATACTCCAAAATAGATCATTTTGCATTTTGGTACAATGTATGTAAATAAACAAATATTGAATAAAAGAATACTTATAAGACGAATACGCATGTTTAGATAAACAATTCTTTTTGGCATCGATTCTATTAGTCCACATTGCATCATGCAAAAATGAGCATAGTTCGAAATCCCCACACATTTGTTAATATAGTACAAACAACGGTAGAAAATGGTGTGGTTCTGTCGGATCTGCGATGTTTATACATGTACATGAATTTATGAATGTTTGATTTGATTATGAAATTCTTTACAATCTAATTCCATACAATAGGACGACGTTTAATGAACACTTCTTGTAGTGAATTTGCATTTGTTTGTTTTAAATTCATGCAGTAACTTGGCACTGTTAAGGTAGTACAAAATAGATAAGTTAAAATTTTCCTATAATTCAATTTTTCTGAAATGTTTATATTTTTTTCGGAATAAAATCCTTGAAAATGAAAAATTTGAAAAAAAAATCAGACCTCACAATTGTTGCCCACATCGCTGAAAACAGACCATTTGAATCTCCTTTCAGTGGAGTGTAAAATGAAATAGTCAGTGTTATAATTTCCTATGCCATTAAATTATTTTTCAATACATTGCAAATGTTTGTGCTGCTATTGATACAAGGGACCTTGTTACTTAAAGACACTGAAATAAATTCTTTTAACTGATAACGTAAGGTAATTTCTGATGCAAAATAATGTAAAGCTAGCGCTTGTGAATTCTCTTTTAAGACGAAAATTTGCATCACTTAACTGTCTCAAAAGAAAATGTATGATTCAAATTTAAATAAAATTTATCAGTATGATTGTCATAATCTTGTAATTAAAATATATCAAAATAAAGAAAATTTAACTGTTGGTTTTAGATTAATTAAGGTTTAAGTATATTTGACGGGGGTGAAAATTGATACAAATCCTAGATGACGTCATCATGTTTGACCTTTACCCTGTTGATATGACCTTGTTGGACATAAAGCTTAAACATTGGGGGTGGTTGTGTCCAAATTTCAGGTCTTTACTTTAAAAAGGAACATAAGTTACGTATTTTTAAATGATATGAGGCTAAATTGCACAAAAATCATATCATATTAAAACCATCCAAATGTATGTTTCAAAATTATCAAAATATTTTGTACCTCAATTTTTTTTGAGTTATTGATGGGTATGATTAATATTTTTTTCTTAAGATAATGGATTGAAATGAATTTTTACATAATATTAAATCATTGTTTTGTGTATTTGAGAAAATATTTCTCAAAGGGGTGTTTCATACTACCTTAATGTATACTGTCAGACGCATCGACTAAAAAGTACTGGAAATGTCAACTATAACACCACACAAAACAACAAGTTCTCAAAAATGCTAACAAAAATAAAAATATTTTATCGGTGCAAACATGTTAAACTACGTAAAAATTAAGTTTGAGGTCAAATAAGTCCAACGTTAAATATAATCAACTGACTGTTCGTTATGCACTTGTTGATGTGATTTCATAGTGTAAATTTTGATGCATATTGTGTAGAGAGAGGCGGGTCAATCAATTTGAATATGAAAAATGCATTTCATGAATTAACAGTGCATAATATACAAACAACTTATATACAATTTAATCCTTTTTAATATGCTTGTTAAACCGACCATGTAATAATTTTTTAGAGTGTTAGATGTGTTTGACACCGAAAAGTCAATCTGATTTCACTTTTTACAAGGACATACACTTTACAATTTTTTTTCTCCTTTTGATGATGAATTGAGGTGATGTTAACTTTATGAAAAAAGTGCTGCTGCTTTGATTAACTCTATAGAATAACTTAATAAATACTTAAAATATTTAAGCCTCAGTCACAACTAGTCATACGTGCTTCTATTGGTGGTCTACGGGCGGTAATTCATGAAAACCTTGCGAGACAACAAGTGCATCTTACGATTTTAGAAGGACGTACGCTTCCCGTAAGCACACAAGGTGGCTGTTGGACATGCACAACAATCACCACGGTTTACTTGCGAGATCTGAAAACGTACGTTGCAGTTGTGCTTCTCTCAAGAAACTGGTAATATAACCGAGCAATTTGACTTGCACAAATGATGTAAGGATATTTCACTTGTCCCTTGCGCTACTCGAACGTTGACTGCAAGTCACTTGTACTCACCATAAACATAAAAATGAAACACACTTTAAACGAACGTTATACCTATGTCATGCGTACACCAATTGCCTGTGGTGCCTACAAATCGCCCATAAACAAGATATATATATAAAAGTTATAATGAAAAAAAATCCCCATAAGGTTAAGAAAATTAACGGATTTACCATTCAATAAAATCAAATCAAAGCCTCTAATAATCCCCTTTGCTATTTATCAATTCATTGAATTAGTAAAAGAATCGGAAGAATTTCATGAAGTGTACAAAACAATCCTTACTAAGTCCAAGGGGATAATTAAAATTGTGTAGATTCGGGAAAGCTAGGGAATGTAAATCAGTCTTTTTATTGAACTCGCTAAAACTCCATATGTTGTTTTAATAAGAAACATACATTTACCTCTAGCTTGAACCCTCACAGAATGATGACACCCCCTTCCTTTCTTCAGTAAATAAAACTTATTTCAATTAAGGTTGATTTTATGGTAAAAAGATTCATAATCAGTCCATGCAGCTAGGGATAACATGGGTCATTACCATAAGAAAGGCAATCATATGATATTATAATATAATGTTGTATCATGTTATACGAAATTGTATAATTTGATATTGTATTAAATAATATAGTATTGTTTCACATGATATTGTATCATATGATATTATATCATATGATATTATATCATATGATATGATACAATGTTGCATTATATTTTATTGTATCATATGATACAATATCAAAATTTATAAAACAATATCATACTATATCATACAATATGATACAATATGATATCATATGTTACAAATTTGTTCGAGTAAAAATATACATCGTACTTCGTATAATTAGACGTTTCACCAACTCTGGGCCCATGAAACATGTTTTGCTGTAGTTATTTGTGTCTAAACTTTGCTACACGTCTGATGAATATTAATGTGACCAGCCATTTTACGCCACTGCGCATGAGTGCGAGAAACCCAGCATTGTAAACACGACGGCAGAACAGTTCGTTTACAATGTAGAATCACGTTTTTCATGTCTTAAATTAGATAATTCTTGTATCAGATGATACTTGAAGCATTATTATTCCGATATTGATTAATGTAGAATGACACAATTTGTTAATTATGTGTAATAAATGCGAAACACGAATTTAGCGCCATTGACACGGTAAACGAGGTAAATAACTCTTATTCAAAAATTTCTTTATACGAAAATACAATTGTGGTTTATGACTTATAAATTATAGTCATGGAACATAAACCTGACTAGCAAAACCCCTACAACTTCATGATGGAAATATAAGTTCAATTTACTTTAATTCATATTCCATCATTCACATGGTCTCCGATGAAGATCTGACCTTTGTTCCTATCCTTGTCAGCCTGTCTCTTTTTTCTTTCCTTGCCGAATCTGTCAAACTTAACGGTCTACCCCTTTTTTTCGTCGTCGCAATTGTTGTTGATAGACCGAAGTGGATGTCACATGACCCATTTAAGGCGGGGTTATTTAAAACTTTTATATTGTTTACGGCACGTAAAAAAATAAAATATTTTTTTTATTTCTCGTAGACAGCCTAATTTATGTGAGGGTGCTGTCTTTATGTAAAGTAATGAAGCAAATAATCAGATCCTGCTAATGTTATTCACAAAAATACGCCAAATATACCTTAATTGTTAAATTTCCTATCATTTAATTTGTGTGTTTCATCACCTACTGATTCCGAATACCTTAAAGTCATTGAATTTCTATTGACTGAGGACAAAAAAGAGATGCGTGACCATCCAAAGAAAACAAATACACATATTTTGATTGACAGGTTCAGTGCAGGTGTTACCCGATGTCCGAGGTTATATCTGCTGGTTGTACATAGCCGAATAGTTTCAGTTATCGATGTAAATTTAAAAAAAAATATGTTTATCAAGACATAGCTGTATCACTAAAAGTTGATTTATTATACCCTTTCTAAAGAAAGTTCGGGTATATTGTTGTTACCCTGTTCCGTCCGTCCGTCCGTCTGTCTGTCACGTTTTACTTTCTCAAACTGCTCTTACATCTTATAAACGAGCAAACTGAACTCTTGGAGTTTGATTTGGGGTGTCATGTTGTTTTGTAAAAAGGTTTCAAAAATTCTCTTGTAGTCCTGGGGGTCAAGTAATTGGTAACAAATGACGTATTTTTACAGAACAACCTTCTTCCTCGAACTCCTTTTACATTTTCAACAGTAGACAAATCATCTCTTGGAATATGTTTTGGAGTGTCTTATATGTGCGCAATAAGCTTTCGAAAATTTCAATTTTGTCTTGGGGTTCATTAAATGGCTGAAAAATGAAGTTTTGTTTTTTTTTTTTACAAAAAGTCTGGTTTCATAAAACGTCAATTTTTTTGGCAGTAGCCAAATGATCTTCTAGAATATGATTCGGGGTGTCATGTTGATGTGTAATCATGTATCAGCATTTTTGTTTTTATCACGGGGGTCTGTGGGCATAAAAATGACGTTCTTTTTTGCAAAAAAAATAGGGTTCCCAGAACTCTTCTTACAATTTATGCAGTAGTTATGTCATCTTTTGAGATATGATATGGGCTGTCCTATAGATGTGCAATAAGGTTTTAAAAATTTATATTCCATCCAGGGAGTCAAATAGTAGCTGAAAATTGACGTTTATCACTCCTAATAAAACCTGCTTCCCAGAACTCCTCTCATGATTAAATGAATAACCACGTCATAACTTGGAAGACCTTATAATTTTCGTACTCTTTTTTATTAAGGTCTTCCATTTCCAACGGAATACCTTATTGCTTTAGTACTGTTTATTAAGGTCTTCCGTTTCCAACGAAATACCTATTTGTTATTGCTTTGTTTCTTTTCCTCTATTATTATTATTATTTTTTTTTCTTCCACGTTTTCTCAAAAATGCTTCAGCTGATTTTAATGAAATTTTCAGATCTTAATCATGACAAAATTTGTAAGAAAATTACACGAGATTTTTTATGGTCGTCACTTCCGGTCCCGAGATATTAAAGATTTTATGTTTTTGCTCTTTCACGATTTTTCTCCAAAAGTATTTAAGACAAAACTTTCAAATTTTCAGGGATGGTAGAAAGTGTCCTGCCGCAGTGCCCTTTGCATATCCGAACGTCCGCCGTCACTTCCGGTCGTCACCGGAAGGAAACAAAAAACAGTCATTTTTCAAATTTTTTGTTTTGAAATTTTTAAGGTCTTCCGTTTCCGAACGGAAGACCTTACTATTATTCTGAAAAAATTTCAGATTTCTTATTTTTTTTTTCTTCTAGACGCCAACTTTTATCCTTAATATCTCGCTCGTTTATTCACCGATTCTTTTGAAATTTTCAGGTCTGATAACATGCCTCGCAATGTTATCGTTACTTATTTTACTTGATGAAAATTCCTATTCGTTTTTTGAGTTATTCCCCTTTAAGTAAATTTTAACGACCCCTTTTGTCGGATGGGTTTAGCTTTAACGATGACTAGCAGAATCTCAAAGATTGGCTGGCTTGGAAGCAGATACATAGAAATGGTGCAAGACATATTTCATTTGTTAATTAAGTGCAAACAAAAGGAGTTATATACGTGTTGAAAAAGAAGTTATAAAAAAATGCAAAAATGTTCAAGTGTTTTCCTTTCTAGTTTTCCACCTGATAAGAATTTGTTATAAGATGTATTTCAAAAGTTGTGGATCTTACCGAGACCTTTCGTTTGGTATTAAGGCCCCTATTATTAGGGAGTTGGAGGCTTCAAAAGATTTTATCAACTTGTAAAGGAAGAAAAATGTCTAATGCATTATTGAAGCAAAGTTGTTGAAAAATTAATTCTGATTCCATCCGTAGTATTTAATGTGATGTTTTTAGCTCACCTGAGCTGAAAGCTCAAGTGAGCTTTTCTGATCACTTTTTGTCCGGCGTCCGTCTGTCTGTCTGTCCGTCTGTCTGTCTGTCCGTCTGTCCGTAAACTTTTTACATTTTCGACTTCTTCTCCAGAATCACTGGGCCGATTTCAACTAAACTTGGCACAAAGCATCCTTAGGTAAAGGGGATTCAAGTTTGTTAAAATGAAGGGCCACACCCTCTTTCAAGGGGTGATACTTAAAAATCATTGAAAATTTGTTGGTATTTTTCAAAAATCTTCTCCTCAAAAACCATTTGGCCAGAAAAGCTGAAACTTGTGTGGAAGCATCCTCAGGTAGTGTAGATTCAAGTTTGTTCAAATCATGATCCCCGGGGTAGGATGGGGCCACAATGGGGGTCGAATTTATACATAGGAATATATAGAGTAAATCTTTAAAAATCTTCTTCTCTGAAACTGATCAGCCAGGAAAGCTGAAACTTGTGTAGAAGCATCCTCAGGTAGTGTAGATTCAATTTTGTTCAAATCATGATCCCTGGGTGTAGGGTGGTGCCACAATGGGGATTGAATTTTCACATAGGAATATATAGAGTAAATCTTTAAAAATCTTCTTCTTATAAGTCATTTGACCAGAAAAGCTGAAACTTGTGTGGAAGCATCCTCAGGTAGTGTAGATTCAAGTTTGTTCAAATCATGATCCCCGGGGGTAGGGTGGGGCCACAATGGGGGTCGGAATTTTTTACATAGGAATATATAAAGTAAATCTTTAAAAATCTTCTTCTCTGAAACTGATCAGCCAGAAAAGTTGAAACTTGTGTGGAAGCATCCTCAGGTAGTGTAGATTCACGTTTGTTTAAATCATGATCCCCGTGGGTAGGGTGGGGCCACAATGGGGAGGTCAAATTTTACATAGGAATATATAGAGTCATTCTTTAAAAATCTGCTTCTCTCGGAAACAAATTGGGCAGAAAAGCTGAAACTTGTGTGGAAGCATCCTCAGGTAGGGAAAATTCAAATTATTCAGATGATGATCCCCGTGGGTAGGGTGGGGCCACAATGGGGAGGTCAGATTTTACATAGGAATATATAAAGTAAATTTTTAAAAATCTTCTTCTCTGAAACTGATCAGCCAGGAAAGCTGAAACTTGTGTGGAAGCATCCTCAGGTAGTGTAGATTCAAGTTTGTTGAAATTATGATCCCCGTGGGTAGGGTGCTGCCACAATGGGGGGTTGAATTTTTACATAGGAATATATAGAGTAAATCTTTAAAAATCTTCTTCTCAAAAACCATTAGGCCAGAAAAGCTGAAACTTGTGTGGAAGCATCCTCAGGTAGTGTAGATTCAAGTTTGTTTAAATCATGATCCCCGTGGGTAGGGTGGGGCACAATGGGGAGGTCAAATTTTACATGTCATTCTTTAAAAATCTTCTTCTCAGAAACAAATTGGGCAGAAAAGCTGCAACTTGTCTGGAAGCATCCTCAGGTAGGGAAAATTCAAATTATTCAGATTTTGATCCCTGTGGGTAGGGTGGGGCCACAATTTTAGAGGGGGGGGTGTCAAATTATTACATAGGAATACATAGGGGGAAACTTTCTAAAACACAAATTGTCTAGAAAGGCTTTAGTCAGTTCAGTCTTCAAATAGTCTAGATTAAAATTTGTCAAAATCATATTCTTCAGGAGTAGGGTTGGGTCACATGGGGGGGGGGGGGGGGGGGGGGGGTGTCCAATTTTTCAAAGGATAACATTTAAATTGTTCACAAAAATTCAAATGGTTTTTATATATGGTTTACCTTATATGCAAGCATTTTGACATATTATTGATTTTTTAAAATTGTTTAGACTCTGGCCCCTGGACAATTCTTGGACCTCAAAAGGGGTTCAAAGTTTGATGTAGGTTTATAGTCCATATATAAACAGTTGTTTAGGTCTGATCATCTTCTCGAGAACTGCAATGCTCAATATGTGATATGACTGTGAAATCATCTTGTTACAAAGGGGGTCAATGATAAACATAAGAATATGCAGGGGAATTTTTTTTTATACTGGATCTATTATACGACATTGTTCAGATATTTTGTATATGACTCTATAAAGCTGATTTTATTATGTCTGTTGTTGTTCAGGTGAGCGATGTGGCCCATGGGCCTGTTGTTGTAATATATAGTCAGTTTTAGCAGAAACAATTTAAGCCGGATTGACCCATTTTCCGTGGGGATGTGCACGTGCAAGAAGTTATGAAAGGGGTTCTTGTTATTCACTAACTGATACACGCAGCGCGTAAAGATGATTCACCATAAAAAAAAACTGTTTTTATTGATATGTACATTTTCATTTCATAAAAATGAACCTCTTTGACTTTATTTTAGTTGTTTGTTTCAAAACTGTGCCCCTCTCTATATTTAGATGCATTCCGAGACTCATATAACCGATCAATAACAGAGTCGTTAGCTGTATATAGGCCGTCGCCCAGACGACAGTGCATGTGCTTGTTAAGCTGGTCAAGTACACTCGTTTAAACGCCCCACTGTTTTACGATTACGGAGACATTGTGAATATTTTCATTACTAAAATATGTGTTAATAAAATGGTTCCAATACATGGTAATTAAACTCAATTTTCTACAACACACGGCCGTTCAATAAAGCATAATGTGTATTGCTGACAAACAAATGTAAACGAACACGGGATTAATTCCGATAACGTTTTCTGTTAAAACATTACACAATACAATTTACGATGAATATAATATTATCATTGTGGAGATGTTTTCTAAAAAGTGAACATAATATTTGTCAATATTACTATTAAAATACAAAGCCGTTAATTTTTAGTTACGGTTAGTAGGGATATTAATTATAACTCGATCGTTCCGCGTTTCGCGTTTTTTAACTACATATATGTATTTGCAGAACATCAACAAACGAAAATATCAAACAGACTTCATCGGCAATTTATAAATTATTTACATACAAAATTTTAGAGAGGTAATGAAATAATTGTGATTTATTAATGTACTCGCTATCATCAGTGGAGGAAATTTGCATGGAAAAAACGCTGTTCAATGTTTATCAATTACGCTGTAGCCTTAGCAATCAAAGGAAATTAACAAACTGTATATTTATAAATTAACAATCTTTCAGACCTGCAATGTTTTTTTTAACAAATTCTATAAAATGTATAATCAATGACTGCATTCTTAACCCTCTTCAGTTTGGAGTATTTTGAATCACGCGTGTACACTATGCATAAAATGTGTACTTAGAATTTTTTAAAGATTTTGTGCACATGCAAAGCAATGCTATTACAATGCTATGGCTATCAAAGTCGAACAATGTATATGATGAGGTCCGGACTGATGCTGATTCTGCTTGTTCTACAATTAGCGAATGTACAGACAAAGTGTAGAGATGTTATTTTTTAACAAGTAATAGCTTTCCTAAAAGCTTCAGCCTTGCATGACTAAACAAAATTATTTAATTGGAAGCATGTCATAGATACATTTGCTGCATATATATATCTCTCGGTCAGAAAAAAAAAATCAGATTGGCTATCATCCCATTTTTTTTAGACCGGGACTACAGACTTGCAGGTATAATTTCCTTAAAAATGTATAGTATTACATTTTAAGATTTGCCGCTGTTCATAAATTCATTAAAGAGACGTGCAGATTCAAGTAGTAAGAAGTCGTTTGACATAGGATTTATAACGTCCATTTATATTATTTTCAATAAAATTATTTCATTATTTTAAGCTTGTCAGTGAACTGAAAATAGTTTTACATGATATAGTATGGCATGAAGATAGCAAAATCCAAGGTCTTTCCATCATTTTTAAGCAAAGGACTCTCAAAACAAGAAAATAAACGCAAATTCAACTGCCTGCATGGTACATGTATTCTCCAGATTATTAACATTGTATGATGTGTCTCTCATTTTGGACTCGTCCACTATAACGGTGCATAAAAATTTATGAATGAGACATTCTGGCGCAATTTCGTATCAATGAAATTTCCATTGGTTAGAATGGATTCTTCCATATCGGGGTGGGATATTAAATCAATTTAATCGTTCAAAGTTTTGCATTTGTTAACAACGATATATAAGGTAAAATGTTTTAGAAACGATTTATCAATCTAACATACAGTCATTTTTTTAATCGGTTGAAGTATGAGCGTGTACATCTAGTAAGACACGCAACTTACGCCCTATTCAAGACGAGTGAAATCGTCCAGCAGATAGAGAAAACTTTGCTTCTGAAACAAAACTCCTTGGCATTTTAGTTCTTCCTGTTGTCTTTCCAAACTGTATGTCAATCTAAACTTTTGATTTTGTTCATTAATAGCAATTCAATAACAATCATTTATTAACAATGTTCATATTATCTTGTTGCGATGACATCCCCCGGCCCCGGTCATAATATCTATATTTGAATCAGGATTACACACGTGCTTGCATAAGCCAGGGAACTCAATGTCAACTTTGGAAATGTATTTCTCCTTTCTTAAGTAGTATTTGATAATTGTGCAAATCATAGAGGAATGCGTGATCTGCACAAAAGAACTGCTTGATACAATATTTATTTTTTCCAACATGCTTTTGGCCTATGATAATCATTAAGAAAATATGCTAGGACTTCATATGGAAATTAACACATTTTCATTATCCCCCTTTTCATTAAACAAAATAAACCAACAAATAAAATTGATTCCGATAAATGTTATTTGAAATAAACCTCCAAAGCATACTACACATTCATCCTAGTAGGTGCAGTCGGGTATCCAAGAAACGAAATCTCGCTGGCTAATTTTAAGTTTATCATGATTAGTATATATCTTAACGGTATGTGGTGAATTTTCTCAATTAATGCTGAAACTTCAATGCATGCATGTATACGCCAGGATCCGCCGCCATAAAACATTCTTGAAACTGAAAATGGTCTCAAGTCTGAGAATTTTCTCAACTCTCCAATTCTCAGACTCGGCCACTGCCATAAAAAAGTTGAGCAAATTAAAAATTCTCAAATTCTGTTTTATTTTTAAATATTTCTCAAGAATTGAGTTGAGTTGATATTTTTTTGAGAATTCTTAAAGTTTTATAGCGGCGGACCCAGACTTATGCAATTTAGTCTTGCCTGGTCAACCTTTCGTTTGTGTTGTTTGAGCAATTTGAATTCACGAGAGAGAGAGAGAGAGAGAGAGAGAGAGAGAGAGAGAGAGAGAGATTCTGTCCTTTTTACATTGATATTATATTATCAATAACTCCGTTTGTATAGAAAATCGAATACATTATTAGTAGAGTATACTAAATATAAAAATAAAATACCCCCCAAAAGAAAGAAGCAAGCTTTAAAGTCCAAAGACCCATGTTACAGTGTATCAGACCGTAGGTGCTGGCACGATATAGAACCCCTTGCTGATCAATGTTTTCATTCATGCATATAAAGAAAAACTCTTCTGATTTTTTCTTGAATTTCTTTTGATTTAAAAATAAATAAGAAAAATTAGTTGTTCTCAATCACTCTTTATGGTTGTTTGTAAGCAAGCTGTAAATCTAAGCTCATTGTGCAAGTCTTTTTGTATTTTAAAAGAATGCAATGTAAATCTTTTTTACCATGCAACGTAAATTTTTTTAGCGCTGCATTAAAAGGTAATATCGGCATTCCGATAATTTTGAAAATGATTAATTAAAAAAATGCTTAAAGTTACCGGAAAAAGGTTTCGGTCCCCCCCCCCCCCCCCCCTACTCCCCGGAAAACAAAATAATTCTTCAGAACCCCCAGTAAAAATTTACAGGATCTCCGCATATAACTATTTTTTTTAAAATGCGCGTAAAATGTCATGTCTTTTGAACTTCATATCGGGTATACCTACTGTGTAAATAAAGTCGTTGTCCATGTGATTCTGTCTAATATATTTAGACAATTATGATGATTAAATAAGTTTCTCAAAATAAACTGCACATGCAAAAAACAACATGCAAAAAAAAAAAAACATGCGGAGAATCAAACTATAGATAACTTTTTAAGATCTCTGTTTGCTTATATCGTATAGTACTTTTAGTAGGCACGTTTTCATCAATCGCCTTGACAAAGATGCACAAATATTAGTACTATGTTGTTCGAAGAAAACTGAGTGTGTGTGTGTGTGGGGGGGGGGGGGGGGGGGGGGGGGTCCAGAAGTTAGAAAACAGATGTTTGTACTGTAGTGTAATAAAAAAAAGATTACAACTGTCTTATAGATCCAATCAAGTGATGCTGCTTAAGAAATAATGAAATAGTACCGATATGTTTACACATTCAATACGATGAACAAGATAAATTAAATTTCTGAGCAGGCATCGCTGAAGAGTTTACAAGATAGTTACGTGAACAAAAACAATACTAAATAAAAATGTTATATATAAGTTCCAGACAATCCCCAAACAATTGATAAAAATGACTAAGCCCTAAGAGATAAGAGTCCTGTGCCCAAGACATTATTTTCATCCAATCTAAGACTAAATCTACATGTATTAGCTTAATTAGGCTTTATGCATTACTAGAAATATAATAACACAACATAACGCTATTATATAAATAAACTTTAATGTACATGTATCGCAGCACAGTTAAGGCTGTCAATAAATTTCTTCAGACAAAAAGTACGGGAAATGTGGATTATGACATCACAGTATATTACAAACCTCGAAAATACTTATTAATTCATTTATTAGCGAAATTAATTTATACTAATCTTTTAATTAAAAACAAATGTTATTACTTACAATTTCGATGTCCGTTATATCGTACACACTGAAAAATAAGCAAGAGATCGTTCTCGCTTTACTACAAAATATGACGTCATATGCTTCAAAATGACGCATTAAGTTAAGTCATTGAAGGCTAGCTATAATGCAGTTTTTTAGCGAAGAAAAATAAATGTCATAGATTAACGGAAAATTAATATGTTTTACGGTGTGACCGTTGGGGCGAGCGTAGAAGGAACTATACATTTCTCACTTTTATTAAATGCAACCCGTGGACTGACTTGCCCCAATCTAAAACTTAGGCTTTCTCTCGAAAACTTTTACCCCCGCAAGAAACCCGAAGTTATCAAACATTTATTCCAATTGTCCCGCCCTAGGCTAATATACTTAAACAAACTACCACTAAGATTAATTAATGTAAAACAGACTTATTAAAATATTTTGATAAATACAAAGCGCTGTTTGGATTTTTAATGCAAATACAGTCATGAATTATCATTCCTTTACTTTTTAATATAATCAATAAAATCAGTAAACAATAAATTGCTTGTCTGTGTTATTTCTCATCTTGTTCCTTGTTGTTAACTGAGTTTTAATTATTTTCCTCTGTAACATCAATTTTGTTTTTAATTTTTTTGATTTTTGTATGCTATATATGCGTAGAAGACATGTGCCCTCCCCCTTTTTTAGTGTGTGATATCCCACTATTTAAAGGTTTGATCATATATGCAACTAACAAATAGTTATTTTAACAGTTTATCTTTTCTTCTCTATTTGGTTTTAATTATTTATTACAAAATGACGTGGCTGCACGTATTTCTAATAATTAGACTTTTTTAAATAAGTTTTTGTCACCTACCTAACGTATGCATATATACGATTGGATCAATATGACAGTAAATTAAGCATGGAACTTGCAAGTGCATTTTACTAAGCAAAAAAAAAATATATATCAAAACAAAACTAATCAACCGAAGAGTCGCCGTTAACACTGATACTGAGTACTTAATACTACACGTTACACCCGGTACAGATGCTTGATCCACCTCTAAATTTATCGCGGGAAATTATTATAGCGCGAGATCATTATGACGTCATACTTGACTTTCATTTGCTCTCGACAGTTCTCGAAAATTGTCGGATAAATTCGGGGAAGGAAATGACGTCATATGTTAGCAAAAGTTCAGATAGGTACAGTTTTTTTTTACGTAAGCAAATGTGTTGTTTACTTTCGTGTTTTTAAAGGATTTTGTATTGTTAAATGAAATAGATATGCATGTATGCGATTTAGAGGTAAGAATTTTCCTTAGAAACGCTTCCTGTTCCACCATGTTGCTATGCACCGCAAAGGATTATTGGGATATGTAGAGCGTTTTCACGCGGGTCCACAAAAATTTCTTTGAACAATGTGCAGATTTCAACTCGAATTTCCTCCAATCTTACACGTTGTCTATGGAGCTCGCTGCGCTCGCTATAAATGAATATTTTGTTCAATATTATTATTAGTAGAATGCTACCTATATAGTCTTATTTTCAATTTGTTATAATTATGCATCGTATAATGAAACAACCTCAGTTTTGTTTAAGATATCGTATATCTTAAAGCTGGGTACCTAAATAAATCATTCAGTTGCAAGGGCATACACTTATCTGATCATGGCAAACTTTTACATGTGAATGTGAAATATGCTATGTAATTTAAAAACTTCTGAGATCCTTGTAATATCTTACAAATTAATTATTTTTAATGAAATTAACACAGTGACCTTCAAAATTATTCCACATATGCATGATAAATTATGGTTTCTACTAACAAATAATCTTATCTTAAAAAGTTCGCAACATTTTTCAAAATCTACGATATAACATCAAGTTATTTTATAGTTCAGTTGTGAATTTTGACATGATTATGCCGTTGCAATATTGAAATTTTTAAATGACCTCTAAACCACAAATACATCTGCTTGTACCATGCGACTGCCATACCACGTGACCACTATGAACATAAAATATTGTACTGTTATATATATATTTCAGAAATATGTCGCATTTGAGCGACTGTTATTGATTTTAAAAAGGACATGCCCGTTGAACTATAGTATACGTGTTTTCATCACAAAAATTCACAGATATTTTTATTGGCCGCCTTAACTGTACTGCGATATGGCTCTATTGTATTTCACGTACACGTACAAATCATCATGAAACAAACTATTATGTATATCGAAAGCATTTGTTTCTTTTACGAAGGGTCTATACATTTAACATTGTATCAAGGCCAGGTAATCAATTTTGTATTACGTCACAAGTATGACGCAGCTGCGACGGAAGACCTAGTCGTTGCTTGCAACGAGCTCGTTTCTAGTTTAATATTACTATTCGATAGAGACGCTTTAATAACTTTAGAATATGAAATTTGTTTTAAAATCGATCCACACATTCTCGAGATTATGGGCTCCAAAGCTCTAAAGCGAGAGTCCGCGTAGCTCAGTCGTTAGAGTGGTGGACTTGTGTGCCCAGGCGACCTGGGTTCAGTTCCCGAGTGACGAATGTTTTTTTTTCTCTCTTAATTGTGTTTTGTTTAACGATTTTATCTTTAAAATAATGGAGTTTAATGTTTTTTGTTTTAATTTTTTCATAGATCAAAATAATAGCGGCTTTTTTAGTACAAATATAGAGCTTGTTTCAAAATACCGTTAATTTCTTGCTTTGTGATTCTGTCAGCAGCTATCTAAATTCAGACGCTTGTAGCATCGCCGGCATCAAAGAAATGCTTTTCCGGCATCAAAGAAATGCTGCCATCTCAATGACTGTACGCACACAACATTTAGCGACTGCGGGTAGGAAATAACCGTTCTCCTATCAAAATGCCCATGTTTCAATTATTCTACATGACTTTAAACGGAGGGTTGTTTAATGTTTATACACATACGTGGATACAGGCATGAACGTATACATGCGTTTATTGACAGATGTTTTTTTTTTTTCAGATTATTAACATGTTTGAATTGTCAATGTACATTTACTTCCTCATCTCTCTCTCTCTCTCTCTCTCTCTCTCTCTCTCTCTCTCTCTCTCTCTCTCGTCTTGAGCGGTAAATGTCTGCACTCCGCCTCTACGATGACGTATGGAGATAACGAACAGTGTTCAAACTCACAAGTCCAAAGGGAAAAAACACAAAACACGATCAGAGTAAACCCGGATCTAAACAATTCGTTGAAACTTTTCTGCAGTTGTAGCCTTGCTTGTGCGTAGTTCTCTAATCTAGATTGAATTAGGAGTCAACCCAGAAAGATGTTGATACTAAATATAAAGTGTATACCAATAAGCAAAAAATTCGCTTAGCCTAGCGAAGAGGTCTCTCTCTCTCTCTCTCTCTCTCTCTCTCTCTCTCTCTCCATACTATTAACAAAGTCATTCCAAACATAAGGATAATTTTAGATATTAGAATAAATAAGGAAAATAATTGTTTTTCGGCCCGAGTTAACCTGTTTTAACTGTTTGTAATGCAGTTGCATCGTTGGGACCTGATGCATTGTTGTTGTGGCAGCATGCCTTTGATGCCGGCGAAGTGACCAGCCGATTGGGTCTATCAAGGAGCTGACGTAAACATTGAGTAGTCTGAGTATCGCAATAAATCACAATACGGACTTTACAATATTGGTTTGACTCTTACATAGCGTTTAAGATATTCGGTATTGGTTTTCCTCTATGTTAGAGAGTGTTAAGAAATGGTAGGAAAGAACAACTATGTATGGTGCATTCAAACGGAAGACCTCTCGTTTCTCGCAACGATATCGCGATCGCGTCTAGTAATATTATTTTTTTCCCCCAAATTTTGTGCACGTGATTTCTCGAAAACTGTTCGACCCATCTGAACCATTTTTTGAAAGATGATTAGATGTGATCTGAATTTTATATGTTTTTGAAAATTTTGACGTCGGCACTTCCGGTACCGATTTATCGGAGATTTTGTCGTTTTTGACGACCATTTTTGTGCACGCATAAACTCAGAAACTATCAGAGATATGATTATGAAATTTTCAGGGTAGGTAGACCTGTGTCTATTATTTTTATTTTACATCAGTGGCCCATATCTTGGAGCTCGCCTAGGCTCGAAAATTGGGTATGAATTTTGAATAAAATTGTTCAGACGTTTTGATCTTTATTTTCTTATCAGTTGATATTTTGTTAAGACTTATATACCAAAATGTAGAGTATTAAAAGTTCTTTTCACCAATATCAAGGAAAAGGGGCTGGCCCCTTAAATTAGGGGCCAAGAAACTCGTAAATCTATTACAAATAACTTAAAAACGATCAAGATTTTGTAATGCATTATAGAAGCAAAGTTGTTGATCATAACAATATCAGTTTGTTAAACGCATTGCCACACCCATTGATGACGTACGTAATTAGGGGTTTTTAGGGGGTCAAAGTCCTTGAAATTTGACGCGATATATATAGAGAGAAGGAGACATATTTTGTTAAGCATTGAAGAAGAGAAAATGTCTGAATTAATGATTGTAATCGACTCCACTAAAAAACACCAATGTCTGTCCCTATTTAGGATCTAAGGGCTGGCCCCTAAAATATTCATTCATTTGTATCTCAAAAATGAACAACAACTTAAGATAAGGGTATGAACAAAAAATGTTAATATTTGTGAGACCTCAAGAGAAACTCAAGAAAAAGGAAACGGTCCCTTTCATTAGGGGCCAAGAGACTCGTAAAGTCTATCACAAATAACTTAAAAGCGATCAAGATTTTGTTATGCACTATAGAAGGGAAGTTGTTGATCGTAACAATATCAATTTGTAAAACTCATTGCCACATGCATTGACGTAATTAGTGATTTTAGGGGACCAAAAGCTTAAATCTTTAATGTGCTGTATGTGAAAAAGAAAAACACTTTGTTAAGCATTGTAAAGGATATTGAAAATCTTAAACATTATCTGAAAGAGAGGGGTTGGGGGAAATCAGAAATATCATTGATATTTTAATCGTATCATTTAAAAAAAAATCAAAGGAAGACCTACTCGTTACTCGTAACGAGATCGTATCTAGTTATTATTTTTTTCCCAAATATTGTGCACGCGATTTCTAACTATCCAACCGATTTGAACCATTTTTCACAGATGATTACACGTGATCTGAATCTTATATGTTTTTGAAATTGTTGACGTCGTCACTTCCGGTACCAATTTATAGCTGATTTTGTCATTTTTCACGACCCATTTTGTGCACAAATAAACTATCTTTGAATATGAAATTTTCAGGATAGGTAGACCATGGCCTGAAGTTGTGCCTATTGGTTTTGATTTACGCCATTGGCGCCATTCTTTAGAGCTCGCTATGGCTCGAAAATTGGGTACGAATTTTTGAATTGTTTTCCCCCTTTTTTATACAGACGATTTTTCAGAGATGGCTCGATAGATTTTCTTAAAATTTGCAGGAATGATAGAAAAAAATTATATCTTGAGGAATTTTTTTTTTCATTTTTTCCAAAATTCATTTTCTGTCGTCAGTTCCCTGTCCTGTGACAAAAAGCTTGTGACATCGAGATCTAAAAAATGATTAGGACTTAAGCATCCAGACTTTGTAGGATTATAGACCTATAGTTGTAGATATCTTTAAACTATTTTGTTTTGTTCGTCATAACTTCCGGTTGTCACCGGAAGCACTTCAAACATATTTTTTTGCATTGAATTTATTTCATATAGAATTGAAATATAAGTATAAATCCTTACATATAGCATCTATGTGATCCGGTAGGATGTCTCAAATATCTCAGATAGCCCTTTTAAAACAAATGTTTTACCCACGAGATCTTAGAAAGTGAAAGTGGTCAAGACACGAAACTTACATGGATGATAGACATTAGATAGAAAATGCGTTTATCCGCTTTTATTTTGTCAGTCGTCACTGCTGGTTCTCACCGGAAGGGTTCAAACAAGTCAAGTTATTTGAAAGTTTAACAAATTTTTTTTGACAATTTTAATAAATTTGATAAACAATAAAGTAGGGTTGTCTAATGTTCAAGAAGTACTTACTTTTATTTTCACTAAGCATTTCTGTTTGTCCTTTCCTGTCGAGATACAAAAAAACATTGAATCCACGAGATCTCAAGACGGTGAGTTGAACAAATAAACCTTGTGGGATGATAGCCCTAAGTATGTATTTGTGTTTACATTATTTTGTTTGTTTGATTCGTCATAACTTCCGGTCGTCACCGGAAGCAATTAAAAAAATATTGTTTTTCTGTATTTCATTAATTTTACATGGAATGAATATAACAGTATACAATCTTATATATGTTAATTATATATATGTTTGCTTATGTTAAATAAGCAAACATATTCTACTTCCGGTGAAATATATCAAATATCTTAGGTAGCTTTCCGTGTTATAAATTTGATACTCGCGAGATTTTAGTCACTGTAAGTGATTGAGACACGAAACTCTTATGAATGATAGACAATTGATTGATGATGTGTTTAACGGGTTTTATTTTGTCAACCGTCACTTCCGGTACTCACCGGAGGGGTTTAAAGAATTTATGTTTTTAAATAGTATAACAGACTTTCTTGGATGTTTCATCTTCTGTAGTCTGGTTAACAGTAATGTACACTAGGCATATGTACAAGAAATACCGGCTTTTATTTTCATTAATCACTTCCGTTCGCCCCTTTCCGGTCCCTAGACAAAAAAAGTAGTTTCAACAGGATCTCAGATTTGGCAGAGAGTATCGATATTTCATCGTATCATATAAGACAAATCGGACGGAAGACCTATTCGTTACTCGTAACGAGATTTAGTTTTTATATATAATTATACATGTATGTTAACAATGAGGATTAAAATGCACAAATTTTCATGAGTCATAAATCTTGACATACCACATATCTTTTGACAATAAAGAATAAGCAAAATAAAACAAAATTTCACTCATTAACTCTTTTTCTATTACTGAAGTATGATGATTGGGTAGGGGGTTTAATGCAAAAAAAAGCTGCAGCATGCCTTCATTCTCACTAGAAATGTATATCTAATCTACACATCCTGGGGATGGGGAACTGTTAAGACCCCTTCCCCTTCCTCCCTTTTATAACTCATATAAACATGATATTTAAAACCCAAATTTAATACAAAATGTTACAGGGTCAATATGGAGTCTGACAAATGAAAAAATAACTTCTGCAATTAAAATGACAGAAACTGTAGAAAAGCTTATTTAAATAAAGACGATGATACAGTATGCTGGCAAAGGGAGATCACATTTTAGAAAGTGAAAGTAAAATTTAACTGTTTTGTTCACCGGTGTCTCATAATATTGCGCTACTACATGTATTATACTTACCTATATTGCACAACATCATAATGATAATCCAGTTAGCACAATATGAATGTCTTTAGGTGATCACCACAAAAGAAACGTTTATTTATGTTAATTAATCCTATTCTGCATATCGAACACACATATGCATGTACACCACGTGAAACCCATCTAACCAAAGAGCTGGGTAAAACTAGTACCCGCTAATGCAACCTGTAGACCTGTGTTTTGTACGTAAAACCAGACAAAGATCATTTAATTGTTACAGTAACATATTGCATGTATTTTCATAACTTTATTCTTTAAAACCCCTTGCACAATTTTATTAGGTAATGAACCATGTAAAGCACAATTTTCAGCTTTAATTGGGTATGGGACACCCACATATTGTGATGTACTCCTTATTGAACAAAACAAAGAAAGTGTATAAAATATAATATTTTCCCCAAAAATAATGTTACCTAACAGCATAGTGCAATGGGTTAGGCCTAAGAAAAAAATTGTGTGTTTAGGGTAACACTAATGAAAAAATTACGTTAGGTAGGTAGGGATATTTTTTTATTTTATCATATTTTTTTTGTGAGGGCACAAATACAAATATAAAATCCTAGGAATGTTTGTTTGTTTCATATTTAAAAAAGGGTTTTTAATGGAAATAATATGAAAATCACAATCGGATAAAAACAGACATCTAAAAATGGTATGATCGGGGCATTTTTGTAGGTTAGGTCGGCTGGGTTACCCTAAACACACAATATTTTATTTTAGGCCTTAGAGCGTTAACAATGTGTCTGTTAAAGTAGAGAGTTTGAATCCTGCTGGGGCTTATCTTATTTTTACCTTAAGTTTCCAAAAAATTTAAAAACTCATTTATTTGGCCAAATATTCATTTGTAAAAATAAAATAATTCTAAAACGGTGAAAGTAATCTAATTAAAATATAACTACATATAATATAAATAACGCACTTTTATATACATAAATATCGACATGTGTTTGATACCACCTTTTAAAATCGTTAAAACAGTCCTGCAGTGAAATCATTGCGCAATATGACATTTACGCCGGAGAGGGCATAATTTAATTTTGTTTGTAATAATTATATAGACCCTACTTTCTATGACATGAAATGTTTAGATTATTGATTAATTTAAAATTCACATGCAAACAGTTCAACCCCAAATTGTACATAAAGGCAATACGTGTATTATGGGATGTGAGCTCATCATTTATGAAAATTATAATTTTTAAAAAGTACCGGGAATTGCATGTGACCTTCTTTTTGACTAAAACTGGTACAAGAGAGTTTTATTTAGAGGCAAACACTTGGTGCAGGTATTACTGTCTAATGACATCATCTAGTTTAGATATTTTTTTTAAGGAAGTCATGTTTTGTAAACTGTATATAATATTTTTATATATGGCGAATTTTGATTTTTTACCCATACAGAAACATTGTAGAAAAACGTTATGATAATAACGTTAATACTCCATTTAATACCCTTTCTTTTGTTTGCTGAAAAAGAATACAAGTATGTTTAAAGATATAAAGTATATTAGGTTTTTTTCTAGATTTATTTTCATGAGTATAGATACCAAAGTGTTTTGTCAATCACAAACAATTTGGAGAAATGTAAAACTCGGGCGCCATTTTGAAACAATTCTAAAATTGTAAGAGTTCTAAATGATATTTGATGAACGTTTCATACGGTTCTTGCATGCTTTGCTCAAAACACTTTACACGCTTTGCCCGAAACGCTACATGGTTTACACGAAACATTAAATGGTTTACACGAACGTTTCTCGCATGAAATTTGCACGCTTCTCTGGTGTAGTAATATGTCAGTGTCTGTACATGTAAAGTGCGAAACAAAATAGAAACGAAATGAAACAAAATAAAATCTAACGAAATCTACCGAAACGACACGAAACATACTGAATTGAAACAAAACCTGCTGAAACAAAACGAAACTAAATCAAATCCAAACGAAGAAAAACAAAACTAAACGAAAAAAAAGCAAAACGAAACCTACAGAAACAAAATGAAATCAAATGAAGCAAAATGAAATCATGCAAAGTTAATATTAACATATTGCCATTTTAACTTTAAATATAATACATGTTTATATAGTGTTTATTTTGGAAGTAACCGATTCATTAAATGATTCTCTTTTGATATGAAATGAAAGATTAAACGATGTTGCACATTTTTAGACCAGTGTGCATTTGTAGATGGGAAATAAATACTCTTTTATGAAATATTGCTCATTTTTGTGCAAAACAAAAATCATTAGACTGTAACTAAATAAAAATCTCCAGCTACTAATATCACTTTTGGGTTCTTCTTAATACAATCCATTAGTAATCAAACTTGTAAACACAAAATCAGATTTTAGGACTTGATAATGTTTTGTCTGCCATTGTCTAAAACCAAACTATTAATATCAGATCACACACTTCTATAAGCAGTAAAATAAAACATGACATTGGCATTGACTTTAGAATTAGTTTGTGTATTCTGTTATTACTGAAGCTAGTCTAAGGTGGTCCTAAGTCTTTAAAGATCAAAATTTGTATATTTTCAAAAATGTGCAATATTCAAGAAAAGATTTATTTGTGAAAAGTTGATAGAACTTGATTCATATAATTTATAATAAGTAAGTACAGTGTATATGTTTCGATTCATTTTGCAGGAAAACCAACTATGCCAGAAAATATAGAAGTTAAATGTGAAGTAACACGTGTTAGAGTTCAATGGAGGTCATCATTTGATGGCGGGGATCCCCAGCTCTTTACTGTCTTTGCATTAAATGGTCAGCAATCTAATACAATTTCTGACAAAGGAGCAAATGAAATTCATGCAACATATGTACAAAATCTTCAATCATCTACGACGTACGTGTTTTATGTCTCTGCTCGAAATAGTCGTGGATTTAGCTTGTCAAATAACATCAGCTGCACTACATTAGCAGGTAAAATCTTTCTTCATTGGCTTGTTTTACACGATAACAGTAAATGCATTTATGGACTATTTTAGGTCATCTGAGTCACTTTGGTGACCTATTGCAATTGATTTTTGACAGTGGTCGTCCGTCGTCGTTTGCAGTGCGCCGTGTGATAACAATTGATTATTTATAACTACAGTCTAAGATTCTTTTCAAATTTATATGATGCATCTTGGGGGTAAATGTAACATAAATTGTAAATTTCATGGCTCTTGTCCCACAAAGGCCCAAGGAGCAAGGTGAATTTGGTCAAAATTTTACTTTTTTTAGGTCACCTGAGTCACTTAGGTGACCTCTTGCCATTGATCTTTGTTTGTCGTCGTGTATTAAGGGGAATGTGCAGCCCTCTTGTACATTTGAGAATAAAAATGTAAACATTTCTTGAACTGGCTTGTTTCTGTCCAAAACTTACTAAACCTGTTGTGAAAAGTTAAAAAAAGCCATAAATATGGGGTTCTTCGTGATGTTTTGTATGCAAATTACGCTTAAGATCAGAACAATGCTATTGTTCATCAATTAGAACTGCGCAGCTACAGCCTTATATTCAAGGTTTAAAAATCTGAAAAAATATTAAAGGAGGTCATAAATGCCCACTCCACAATTATTTGTTAAGAAAAAGGTCAAAGCTTGCTTATTTCAGTTACAAATTTGTCTCAAAAGAGGGTATTCTATTCTTAAAATGGGTCTCAAGACATTTTTCTGTGTATATGGAGGTACATTACAGTTATAATTTCATTGAAAAATTTATGTATATTTTTTATTTAAGACAATTTATTTTTGAACCCCTACTCTTCTTCTCAAAAGAATTAAATTTAATTTATAATTACAGAACTAAAACAAAAAACCATAGGAACTGGTATAGTGATGTCTGTCACATTCAACAGAGTTTGTTTTGAATTGACATTCGATCCTTTTTTCGATAAAAATATACCGTCAATGTGCCTCCATAGACAAGAGTTCTTGTTCTATAAATAGATCCCATGCCGACTTATAGAAATAGGGTACCCTTTTTTGAAGCAAAGTTACTAAATTTATGTTCAAGATTCAACCTTTTCTCCAAAAATGTTTGTAGAGAGGACACCAATGAATTCCTCTCTTATTTGTTCAGATATTTAAATCTTGAATTTAAGACTTTAGCTGTGCAGTCCTACAGCTGCCCTAAGTGATTAAAAAGGCATTGTTCTGTTATTGAATGCGTAATCTGCATACAAAACAACAAGTAAAACCTCATATTAATTGCTTTTTAACTCACCTGAACCAAAGGTTCAACGGATCACTTGTTGTCCGTCTCCGTCCGTCCGTCCGTCTGTAAACACATTTTTGACTTCCTCTCTAGAACCATCGGGCCAAATTTAACAAAACTTGGTACAAAGCATCCTTATGAAAAGAAGAAAATAAATTCTTAGAATAAAGAGCACAACCCTTTTAAAACGGGAGATAATTGAAAAACTGTGAAAATTAGGTCGGTGTCTGGAAAGTCTTCTTCTCAAGAACCACTGCACCAGAAATGCCAATATTTACACCAATTTGAAAGCTTGTATATATAGTGAAGATTCTAAATTGTTCAAATCGTGATCCCCGGACCAATACTGTGGCTTTAAGAGGAGTTCAAATTTCAACATAGAAATATATAGGGAGAATATTTAAAAATCTTCTTCTCAAGAATTACAATGCTTCTATTTGTGAGATTACTATGCAATCATTCTAAGATAGTGTAGATTCTAAATTGTTTGAATCCTTTCTTATTCAAAGGAGTCCGTGATAATTTTATCATAGTTAGATTATCTGGAAATATGTTTATCGACTAGATTTTTTTAGCTCACCTAAGCTTTTTTGATCACATTTTGTCTGTCGTCCGTCTGTACATTTTTCACATTTTCAACATATCCAGAACCACTCGGCCAATTTCAACAAAACTTGGCACAAAGCATCCTTAGGCAAAAGAGATTCAAATTTGTGAAGAAAAAAAAGGACCACGCCCTTTTACAAGGGGAGATAATTAGGAATTTATAGGGGTCAACTTTTTTTTACATAGAATATATCGAGTAAATCATTAAAAATCTTCTCCTCAAAAAAAATCAATGAGCCAGGAAAGCTGAAAGCTAAGGATCTACAGAACTGGCCCCTACAATATTGAATCATTTGTATCTCTAAAATGAACAACAATTTTAGATAAGTGAAAGAACAAAAAATGTTAGTATTCGTGAGACCTTTCGTATGAAATCAAGAAAAAGGGGCTGACCCCTTTAATTAGGGACCAATATACTCGTAAACTCTATTACAAATAACTTCAAAACGATTGAGATTTTGTAGTGCATTATATAAGAAAAGTTGTTGATTGTAACAATATAAGTTAGAAAAACTCATTGCCACACCCATTTATGACGTAATTAGGGATTTTTAGGGGCCAAAGTCCTTAAACTTTGACGCAATATACCCAGAGAAGGGGACATATTTTGTTAAGCATTGAAGAATAGAAAACGACTGCATTGATGATTCTAATCCATTCCACTGATCAAAACACCAATGTATATCCCCATTGAGGACCTACAGAGCTGGCTCTTAAAGTATTTAATCGTTTGTATATTAAAAATGAACAACAACTTTAGATAGGTGTAAGAACAAACAATGTTATTTTTTTGTGAGACCTTTCGTATAAACTCAAGAAAAAGGGGTTGGTCCCTTTCATTAGGGGCCAAGAGACTCGTAAAGTCTTTTACAAATAACTTAAAAGCGATCAAGATTTTGTAATGCATTATAGAAGGGAAGTTGTTGATCGTAACAATAGCAGTTTGTAAAATTCATTGCCAACCCAGTGATGACGTAATTAGGGGTTTTTAGGGGGTCAGAGTCCTTAAACTTTGACGCAATATATATATATATAGAGAAGGGAACATATTTTGTTAAGGATTGAAGAAGAGAAAATGTCTGAATTAATGATTCTAATCGACTCCACTAATTAAAACACCAATGTCTGTCCCTATTTAGGATCTAAGGACAGGCCCCTAAATATTCATTCATTTGTATCTCAAAAATGAACAACAACTTAAGATAGGTGTAAGAACAAAATATGTCAGTATTTGTGAGACCTTTCGTATAAACTCAAGAAAAAGAGGCTGGCCCCTTTTATTAAGGGCCAAGAGACTCGTAAATCTATTACAAATAACTCAAAAGCGATCAATATTTTGTAATGCACTATAGAAGCAAAGTTGTGCACTATAGAAGCAAAGTTGTTGATCGTAACATTATCAGTTTGTAAAACTCATTGCCACACCCATTGATGACGTAATTAGGGATATTAGGGGACCAAAAGCTTAAATAACTCAAAAGCGATCAATATTTTGTAATGCACTATAGAAGCAAAGTTGTGCACTATAGAAGCAAAGTTGTTGATCGTAACATTATCAGTTTGTAAAACTCATTGCCACACCCATTGATGACGTAATTTGGGATATTAGGGGACCAAAAGCTTAAATTTTTAATGTGCTGAGATTGTGAAATAGAAAAACACTTTGTTAAGCATTTAAAGGATATTGACAATCGTATGCATTATCTGAAAGAGAAGGGTTGGGGAAATCAGAAATATCATTGATATTTCAATCGTATCGTTTAAAAAAATTGAACGGAAGACCTGTTCGTTACTCGTAACGAGATCGTATCTAGTTATTATTATTATTATTATTATATATTTATTACTACATAAACATGTGAACATTGTTTTGTAACATGTACTTTTGTAAATAAATATCTGGAAAATTAAAAAAAAAAAAAGTTATATGTAATTGCGAAATTATAAAGTCAGTCAACAAAAAACTTGCTGTAATAAACAAAGCAGGGTCATCATTTGGCTAGGGCTAGGAATTACCTACATTAGTCAAACACTACATATGAATAAGATAAAATACTTCATTAGTTCCAGTTCTGGAAAGTCACTGGGCATCTAAAAGGGGGCATTACCTATATACCAATTGATGTGCAATGATACAGGGAACAAGAATGAATATGGTTTAGGGGTGGGGATCTCAACAGTTATGAAAATGTATTATAATTTTCTATTTCAGAGGAGGGGGTGGTGGTGGTTGTTTAAAAACAAGTCCTGGGAGGGGGGATGACCCAAGGAGCAGGAGCCATGTCTTAAATGTATCTTGACATGATCAGCAGAATTGGACAGAATGATCACTATAGGGCATCTGCAGAGTGGAACCCTAAATAAGTTAATAGTTACAAAATCAATCTTCAAAAAATATTGACACTGTGTTATATTTAGAAATGTCTATATTTTCAAAATGATTAACAAATTAATCAGTCAAAATGAGTTATCAATAACTGATTTGGAATTCTGCAATTGATTGCCATCCCTAATGTATATTATTTCATTTCATTTCATTTTATTCAGGTAAATATATCACATAATGTCATGATTACACATCTAAAATATACCAAATAAAAGAAAAAAAACCCAGATATCATCAAAGCATTATGCAACTTCATAAGAATCAATTTGTTCAATATTGTTATTATATATATTACATGACATACAAATTATAATTATTACCTAAGGATAGCACATAAAAGCCTTGTTAAAAAGTTAATAACAACAAAGTACACTACAAATTTACACTATGGAATTTAGGCAGGATACTGAAGAGGAATATAGCATAATGCTTTGAAAAATGATATGTTTCCTTAATTATTCATTTATAACTTAAAAGAAATAGCATTAGATAAGATAAAAAGTGGATTTGGACAAGCAGCGATGTAGTATCTCTTGCATTAGTAGACAAGAAAGATTTTACGGCTTTCTTAAATTTTTGTTTAGAATTAATTTCCTTGACCTACAAAGGCAATGCATTCCAGTCTTTGGTAGCATTGTAGAAAAAAACATGAAGACTCTTTTCCTTTTATCTTAGGTATAATGAAATTCTTATTGGTTGCACTTCTTGTAATATTGTTATTCAATAAAAAATGATCATTAAGATATGCTTGTGCATTGCCATGGTATATATTAAAAACATGGTTGAGTCTTTATTTAGCAACTCTATCTTCAACTCTTAACATATCTAAATAATTTAGAATGCTACCAGAGATACTGTCTCTGGGACCCAGGTATAAAATGAATCTTACTACTTTGTTCTAGGTAACTTGCAATCTGTGCTTAAGTTGTTTGTTCCACAATACCAAGAAGAACAAGCATAGTCAAAATAAGATTATATCAAGGCACAACATAGGATCTTTCTGGAGACTGTGTACTACGACAGGATGTATTTCTGTATAAAAATTTAAGTCTAGCGTTTACCTTTTAATTATGCTTAAAACAATATTTTCAAATGAAAGAAACTTGTCAATATAGATTCCTAAGTATTTGACACTATCAGAACCTTTAATAATATGACCATCACACAAAATTTTAAATTCTGTAACATTTTTAAGTTTTCTTGGTGGACCAAATTAAATAGATTCTGTCTTGCCAAGTGAAGTGACAATCTGTTGTCCACTAACCATGAAGAACACTTTTCAAGAACACTGCCTAGTTTTTGTGCAATAATATCAGGATCTACGTGCATAAAAATAGCACTATCATAGGCATACAATATAAGTTTACAGTCATCATCAACACTGGCAGCCATATCGTTTACATATATTAAAAATAAAAGAAGACCCAAAATACTACCCTGAGGAACGCCACAATTTATCATACTAAAATCAGATGAAATGTTGTTGACAGAGACTTGTTGTTGTTTACCTGACAGATAAGATTTAAACCATTCAGTGGATAGAATACTTAAAACTTGTAGTTTGTCACATAAAATTGTATGGTCAACAGTATCAAAAGCTTTTTGTAAATCCAGCATTTCTATGCCTGTAAAAAGCCTTGTTAAAAAGTATCACTTCTAATAAAATCTAACATGTGTATTAAACAAGTATCTGTAGAAAATTTGTTTCTAAAACCTGATTGGTATGAATACATTAAGTGGTTGTTTTAAAAATCTAAAAGTTGAACATGGACACATTTTTCCGAAATCTTTAATACTATACATAGTATACTGACTGGTTGATAATTTCCGACTTTAAGGGAGTTTCCTTTTTTGAAGAGAGGTTTGACTCTAGCCCTTTTAAAATCTTCCGGTGCAATACCAGTGGCTATAGATTTATTAACAATGGACATAATTGGCTCTTTAATATAAAAAACAACATCTTTTAAAAATCTTTCTGGTATATCATCTAATCCAGTACTTTTGTTAATATTAAGATTTCTCAATTCTTTGTAAATAAAATCTTCAGACACAGGTTGAAGTACCAGAGTATTGTCATTTACATTTTTATCAACATAAAACTGTCTAAAAACCTTGATGTACAGAAAACACATGTGATGATCTAGGTAACTTACTTACAAGCTTTGATGCAATAGTTGTAAAAAAAAACCAGTTAAAATGATCTGCTATAGTTTTTCCTTCATGGTGAACTATACCATCAATATTTAAAACAATATGTCCACAATTGTTTTGTTTATGTTTGTATCCAATGTTCTTAAATTGTTGCCATAACTTTTTAGGCTCTGACCTATTTTCTTCAATTTTATCTTGAAAATATGAAGATCTAGCTTTTCGAACTTCCCTCCGCATTAGATTTCTTAATTTACAAAAATGTTTGTTGTCTTCTTGATTTTTATGTTTTCTATACAAATATAAATACTTGTCCCTGTCTCTAATAAGACCTAAGATATACGACGTCAGAAATGGTTCAGTTCTTTGCTTAAACTTTATTTCAATGACTGGAGCTAAGGTATCTAAAATGTTGGTAAATATATTTTAAAAAATTGACCAAGCTTCATTAACACAGATAGCATTTGTACAATAACTCCAATCTATACTAGATAAAAAAAACCTGAAGATATTCAATGGAATAATTCTTCAAACATCTGATCTTAATAATATTATGACTTTCAAAATGGCCCCTGGAGTCTTTTCTAGTACAAAATGTCAAAAAATGATCACTAATACCAGTAGTAATAACACTAGAGTTAACAATGTTTTCTTTAAAATTCCATAAAATATGGTCAATAATTGACTCTGTATCACAAGTAACTCTTGTTGGTTCAATTATAATTTGACGTAAACTAAATAAATTTAAGACATTCATTTAAGATTTGTATAAAGGGTTGCTTTTCCTGGTTGTGCAGATATTGAAATCACCCAGAATGATAGTTTCACAATTGGTGCGTAATTTACTTAGATCTTCTTCCCAGTGGTCTATAAAAGAAGTTTGGGAGGATGGGCGGTAGCAAACTCCAACTATAATAGGTTTGGCTTTTGGTAAATAAAGTTCTGACTATAATGACTCCAAATTATCATTGTCTATGTCGGTTCTTCTGGCAAACACAAGATTGGATCTTACATATACACATACACCACCCCTCCGATCTATTCCGGTCTTTCCTTAGAATATGGTAACCTTCAATGAAAATCTCACTGTCCGTAACCGAGTTGTCAATCCATGTTTCTGAAATAGCTATCACTGATGCTGATTTACTGATGCTGATTTACTGGCAATTATATGCAGCCCATCACATGTATATATATATATATATATATATATATATATAACTACACATGAGCATTTGTTAACAATCAGGATTAAAATGCACAAATTTTCATGAGTCATAAATCTTGACATACCACATATCTCTTGACAAAAATGAGTAAGCATACTAAAAGAAAATTAAACTCATTAACTCTTTTTCTATTACTGATGTGTGATGATGGGTAGGGGATTTAATGGGGGGAAAAAAAGCTGCAGCATGCCTTCATTCTCACTAAAAATGTATCTAATCCACATATCCTGGGGATGGGGAAGGGTTAATTAGACCCTTTCCTCTACCTCCCTATTATAACTCATATAAACATGATATTTAATACGTACCAGAAATTTGTAAGTCTGACAAATGAAAATATATTTTTTGCAATTAAAATGACAGAAACTGTACAACTGCAATAAGAAAGTTAACGATGATAAGCTTATTTATATAAAGATGATGATACACTATGCTGGCAAAGGGAGATCACATTTTAGAAAGTGAAAGTGAAACATTTTGTTAGTAATAATTATATAGACCATACTTTGTATGAAATGAAATGTAAAGATTATTGATTAATTTAAAGTTCACTTGCAAACAGTTCAACCCAAATTGTACATAAAGGCAATATGTGTATTATGGGATGGGATCTCATTTTTTATGAAAATTATAATTTTTAAAAGGTACCGGAAAGGATTTTTCAAAATTTTATTTTAAAACTTTATATGAGTTGGACTTAATAAAGATACATGAAAATCAGTCAAAAAATATGAAAATGAATTTAGATTTTAGTTTTAATGTTACGTAATATTGAGAATTGATGTTCGTATCATTCGCTTCTTTAAAGTGCGCTATATATATGCACAAAGTAAGTTAGGCCTTTGATTTTCATATAAAATATTTAATGGTGGTGTCATAATGGGGATGCTACATCTTCATGAGCTCATGAGCTGTGTTATTTGATTACCTATGTTTTAAAAATATTTTTGGTTATTTTTTTCTTACAGAGTCTACTGATAATTTGCCGCTTATTGCTGGAGGTGCAGCTGCTGGAGGGATAGCTTTAGCAATCATTGTCATTGTCATAGTCGTGTTGCTCCGTACATATACAAAACATGGTAAGTTGGTTTTATAATTATTATTACGTTATGCATAAAAAACTGGATATCGATATCAGATAGATAATAGGATACGAGTTTAAACACTATAAAAGTTTTGATTATTCCCCTGCAAACGATGTTTATGGGTATATGGAAACAACCCTGTCCATCTGGTTGTCTGCCTGTAGACTTCGCAGCAGTGTTAAGGTGTCCCGGAGCTAAATACGGCCGAAAAACGATATTGTTTGAATTAACGAAAAAATACTTTGACCGGGAGTATTTCTTAAAATCGTTATAACATATGTTGAAATCGATTTTAAACATTTTATTTGATGCATTTTGGTGATGTCATATGTATTTCGTTCTCACGTGACTTATGTAGCCTTACATTGCAAATGATTTAATTAAATCGCATCGGCGCAGGTGATTAATAACATTTAATCATAACTATTTTTAAGAAAACCCGTTTGTTATGTCATATACTTTAAAGTTGTTGCTTGGTCTTGAAATTGATATTTCGTTTATTAAAGATATTGCTAAATCATCAAAAGGAGGCGCATTTTTACTAATTTCCAAATCCCTAATTTATAATTAGTCTTAACTTTAAAAGAAGCTTTAAATATGTCAAATATTTGAATACTGATTATTGATATGAATGAATTATTTTCGTCTAGCATTAACGGCAGAATCTATGTAAAGGAAACAAGCGGTTTTTAGTTCACCTGAGCTGAAAGCTCAAGTGAGCTTTTCTTATCATATTTTGTCTGTCGTCCGTCTGTCCGTCCATCTGTCTGTCTGTCTGTCCGTTAGTAAACTATTAAACTTTTTACATTTTCAACATCTTTTCAAGAACCACTGGGCCAATTTCAACCAAACATTTCACATAGCACCCATAGGCAATGGGGATTTAAAATTGTGAAAAATAAGGACCACGCCCTTTTACAAGGGGAGATAAGTAGGATCTATTGACAATTTTTGAGAAATTTTCAAAATTCTTCTTCTCAAGAACCATTTAGCCAGGAAAACTGAAACTTATGTGGAAGCATCCCCCGGTAGTGTAGATTCAAAGTTGTGAAAATCATGATTTCTGAGGGCAGGCTGTGGCCACAATTAAGGGTCGAATTTTTACATAGGAATATATAGAGTAAATTTTTAAAATCTTCTGCTCAGAAACTAATCAGCCAGGAAAGCTGAAACTTGTGTGGAAACATTTTCAGGTAGTGTAGATTCAAAGAAATCAATGACCCCTTAGGGTAGCTTCGGGTCACAATGGGGGGGGGGTTCGAATTTTTACCTAGAAACATATTGAGCGAATCTTTAAAAATCTTCTTTTTAGAAACCAATCAGCCAGGAAAGCTGAAACTTCTTTGTTAGCATCCTAAGGTAGTGTAGATTCAAAGTTTTGAAAGTCATGACCCCTGGAAATAGGTTGGGGCAACAATCGGGGGCGAATTTTAACATAGTAGATTATATAGTCTTTAAATCAACCAATCAACCAGGAAAGCTGAAACGTATGTGGAACCATCCTCAGGTAGTGAAGATTCAAAGTTGTGAAAATGATGAACCCAGGGGATAGGGTGGGGCCACAGTGTCGGGACGAATTTTTACATAGGAATGTATAATGTAAATCTTCAAAAATCTTCTTCTCAGAAACCAATTGGCCAGGAAAGCTGAAACTAGTGTAAACATCTTCAGGTAGTATATATTCAAAGTTGTGAAAGTCATGACTCCCGGGAGTAATATGGGGATGGGGTGTCGAGTTTTTACATGGGAATATATAGAGTAAATCTTTGAAAATTATGTTATGATGTATTATGACTACATTCATTATAAGCTGGTTTTATCAAGGCTTTTGTTGTTGGGGTGAGCGATGTGGCCCATGGGCCTCTTGTTTACTGTTTCAATATAACTCACATATTACGTTACGATACATACCATGAGAACTATCGAATGGAATGTAGATTGTGATGTCAAAGTTGATTATGACGTCATATCGTATGAAGTACAGACAAATGACTTTCTACACATCGCTGTAAAATCAATCGGGAAGGTTTAACATACCTGCGTTGTTCCCCTCCCTTACAGATGATTTTATTTCTGCATGGTATTGTCTGAAAATTTAGATGTGCATCTGCTAATTTTATTAAGATTAAGATAAGACAAAATTTAATGATTTAACGATAGTTTCCATTTTCCTTATCCTATATATTGTACACTGATGTTGAAATGAAAAGGAGGTAATCTTTAGAAAAAAAATCTTTAGTTAATTGTAAACACTCTGAAATATATTTATATAAATACATCTAAATGTTGTTTTTTTGTCCTTATTTCATATCCAAATATATGTTTTGTACGTTTTCTATCAACTCACAATGCCGCAAAATATTTGTTTGACAATGATTAATTCTTTTAGGAACACCAAAGACATTAAGAGTGGCTAAATTAAGGTCACAATGCCTTAAACTCTATAAAAATATAAAAAAAAATCATATCTGATTGTATCCTCATTTATATTATATATTATCTTTTTTAAATAAGCTGTTTTAATAATACACATAAATTAATTTACAAACTAGTATCATTGGTTAACCAAACTGAAGAATGATTTAAGATAACCGAACGACAGAAAATCGACATTTATATCAGCTGTATAGAAACGACATGGGAAACTATTTGATTATACTCATGATACTAGCAATTGACCCTACACGACACTAAATGTTAACTTTCTTACACAAATCTGCATACAGTATCACTGTGCTTATGTAAGTTTTTCTCTATCACAATTGTGTGCAGGAATATTCATTAGACTGACATTTTTAGAATACCCCCTTTATCAGTTATGTTAATGGATGGAGGTTACCAAGAGACAGGCAGGTCAGACTGATTTTTTTTTCGTGCCAAATTTTACGATTCCATTATTTATCTTGTAATTAAAGGTTGTCATCAACTTTTCGATGTAAACGTTTAATGATCATGAGATATGTAGAAAGTTGACTCTGATCAAACTGTATTAAATATATCAATTTGTTTAAGAAAATACACCTCACTATTAATTAAAAATAGACAAATCTGCTTTGATATTGATCAATTTTAAGGGTAACTTTTGACTCAATGGATTTTGAATGTCAATTTCTTTTACAAAAAAGCACCTCAGTCGATATATTTTGATGTAGTAGCAATTTATTTATTCATATATAAATGACATTTGGCTCACTGTACTAAAGTTAACTTTGTAGTTTTTTTTTTGGCTGAGTACTTTCATTTTATTTCCTTTTTTTTTTATTTTAGAAAAACAGGCAGGCAAATCTCAAAGGTAATTATTTAAAGTTGATGTATGTCTTTGGCTTTTACATATATAATTGCTATATATATATTGCTAAAACCAAGGTTATTCTTTATAATGCTTGGAGATCTGTTGATTTTGCTCAGTTCTTGTTATTATTATGACTTTCCAATTCTCCATAGAAAGACCTTTTTTTTTAAGCTCACCTGAGCCGATAGCTTTGATACACGATAAGAAAGGATAAACGGTGTTCATGATTAACGTATAATTGCGTTAAACGATCTTCACGATTAACCTGAAAATGGCAGAATTTGAGAAAGAACACGTAGGAATCAAGATTTATTTGGAATTTCTTATTATTAACAATTGCCGATCCGATCCGATCGCCGAGAACATTTCAGCCCGAGATCAAATATCACACAGAAAAAAGTGGGTTCAATTAAAATACAACTCTTGTTTTAAATAAATATAAATTATATCATAGATACTTTTGTTTCTGTAAAAAATGATGCATAAAAAACGAATTATATTACATACAAGTTAATGTTTACGCAGGTATACACTCCGAGTACGATTTAATATATTCGATATACAGGTAAATATGTTACCTTGTTCCTAAGAACTTTGATAGTTTACATTAATTTTTCATTTCCACTGCTTACAGATATGATTTGCATGCAATATTGGTTAATTTTGATCTAAAGAACTAAAACATTAGTATTATGATAAAATACTGGATAGGATTTTATATTTCTTGTTCGGTAAATTTTCGTATACAGCGCACTGAACATGCCGGACGACTTGTAACTTTGAAATAAATCTACTTGCTTATGAAAAGACACGAAACGATTAACATGATGGGATAAACGGAAAAACTGTTAAAATTTAACGATAAACCTGATAGGATTAACGCACAATAGGATAGGATTAACGCACGATAGAATAGTATACACGCACGATACGATAAGATTGATACACGATGCGATAGGACAGGATTGGAAAAAATAACGTTGCAGGGTACTGTATTCACATTTTCATCTTCTTCTCCAAAACCACTGGGCCAATTTCATCCAAACTTGGAACAAAATATAATTGGGTGGAGGGAATTAAGTTTGTTCAAATGAAGGGTCATGCCCTCTTTAAAGGGTAGATAATTTAGAATTATTAAAAATTTGTTGGTATTTTTCAAAAATCTTCTTATCAAAAACCATTTGGCCAGAAAATCTGAAACTTGTGTGGAAGCGTCCTCAGGTAGTGTAGATTCAAGTTGGTTCATATCATGGTGGTCGGGTGTAGGATGGCGCCACAGTGGGAGATTAATTTTTACAAAGGATTTTATAGAGAAAATCTTTAAAAATCTTCTCAAAAACCACTTGGCCAGAAAAGCTGAAACTTGTTTGGAAATATTCTCAGGTAGTGTAGATTCAAGTTTGTTCAAATCATAATCCCCGGGAATAGGGTGGGGCCTTAAAGGGGGGAGGGGGTGAATTTTTACAAAGGATTACACAGAGAAGATCTTTAAAAATGTTCTTCTCAAAAAACATTTTGCCAGAAAAGCTGAACCTTCTTTGGAGGCGTCTTCAGGTATTAATGATTCAAGTTTGTTCAAAGCATGGTCCCCGGGGGTAGGGCAGGGCCATAATGGGAGCGAATTTTTAAATGTACATAGGAAATTACAGAGAATATTTTTTTTTATTTTTCTGCTCAAAAACCAATTGGATAGATAGCTGTAACTTGTGTGGAAGCATCCTCAGGTAGTGTAGATGCAAGTTTGTACAAATCATGGTCCCCGGGGGTAGGGTGGGTCCACAATGGGGGGATGAATTTTAACATAGAATTATATAGATAAAAACCTTTAAAAAATTTTCTTTTCTAAAACTGGTTAGCCTGAAAAGCTGTAACTAGTTTAGATTCAATATCAATATGTTCAATTCATGATCCCGGGGGATAAGGTTGAGCCACAATTTTCTTTAAAAGGGGGGGGGGGGTCAAATTTGTACATAGGAATATATATCTGGAAAAGAGTTCAGCCCAAAAAGCTGAAACCTATGTGAAAGCACAGCTTGTGCAGATTAAAGTTTGATCAAAACACGGTTCCCTGAAGGAGGGTGTGGCCAAAAGGGGGGGGGGGGTAGGGTTGAAATAGGGATAGAGAAAAATCTTCTCACAAATACTAAAACAACGAAAGAGGCTTGAATTTTAACATAAAGGTATGTGGATAAAAAATAAGAAGATATTTTAACTTTTAGTGCAAGATATATTCTACTAAATTGTCAAGATATTTATGCCCTCTTCGAAGAAGGTAGAGCATATTGCTTTGCTGCTGTCGGTCGGTCGGTCCATCATCAGTTTCTGTTCATTTTTTTCGTAGAAGTTGCACCTACTGAAATGAAATTTAGTGTACAGATTTATCATATGAATATCTAGGTCAAGTTCGATTTTGGATATGATCGAGCAATTTTTGACAGAGTTATGTCCATTGGACTTCGAAAAATTCCAATTATTTGCAGTTTCCGTTCATTTTCTTCGCCCAAGTTGGACCTACTACAATGGAATTTGGTATACATATCATATGAAAATATGCATGTAGGTCAAGTTCGATTTTAGGTATGATCGAGCGATTTTTGACAGAGTTATGTCCCTTGGACTTCGAGAAATTCCAATTATTTGCAGTTTCCGTGCATTTTCTTCACAGAAGTTGCACCTACTGAAATGGAATTTGGCATACAGATTTATCATATAAATATCTAGGTCAAGTTTGATTTTGGGTATGGTATGATCGAGCATTTTTTGACAGAGTTATGCCCCTTTGACTTCGAAAAATTCCAATTTTTTGCAGTTTTCGTTTCTAAAAAAAAAGTGGGGCATTAGTGTTTCACAAACATCTCTTATTAGATACTGTAATGCTGATTTGATCAGAGTTATGGCTAGTGTTGCTCAGGTGAGAAATGTGGCCCCTGGGCCTCTTGTTGTTATTAAGTTCCTTCTTGTCATTATTTCTTTTCCTCTATTATTCAGGTCTTATTTTTTCAACGGAAGTCCTTATTAGGTTTATTTTGACTTTTGGTCGAAAAGACCTAATGTTTTTGAAAAAAAGGACAACTATTGTTAAAAGCAATATAGAGAAGAAGATGTTAATAATGATGTTGTAAACAAAAGTCATCCATCAGAATTTCGTTAAAAGGCCCCGATAAGGAGATAAGGGGTCGGCCCCTAAAACTTTCTTTCCCAGATAATTCATGAACGGTAACGATTTTCTGAACACTTGTTGAACAAATTGTGTTTAATATCAAAAGACCTTTCATTTGATATATAAAAAAAAGGCAATGACCCCTTAAATTAGGGACCAAAAGGGCTCTAAAGTCTGTCTGCCATAGCTTTTTATTGAAACATATTTTGTGAGATGTTATAGAAGCAAACATATTCATCTTACAGTTATTAAACCATATATTTAAAAAAAAAAGGTTTCTTGCATTATATCATTAGGGGTTTTAAGGGACAAGAAGTCCAAAACTTCCATCGCTTATATCTAAAAATGGACAAATAATTTGTAATACAACATAGAGAAGAAAATACTAAAAATAAAGTTCTTAACAATATTCAACCATCAGAATTTCTTAAAATGGCCCCGATAAGGAGATAAGGGATCGGCCCCTAAAACGTTCCTTCCCAGATAGTTCAAGATCGGTAACTAATTTATATACAGTTATTTGATCATACATTCTAAAATTGTTCTCATGTGTTACGTCATTGGGGTTTTAAGGGGTCAGAAGTCCAAAACATTCATCAATTATGTCTCAAAATGAAAAAAAAAATAATAAAGGAACATAGAAAAAAAAGATACTCTTAACAATACTCAACCATCAAAATATCGTTAAATGGAGATAAGGGTCAGCCCCTAAAACGTTCTTTTCCAGATAGCCCAAAAATGGTAACGAATTTGTGAACACTTGTTGGACAAAATGTGTTTAATATCTGATTACCTTTCATTTGAAGAAAAATGGGCTTGCCCCTCAAACTAGAGCTCTAAAGGGCTCTTAAGTCTTTCCTCCATAGCTTTTTACTAGACATATTTTATGATATGTTATAGAAGCAATATGTTCACCTTACAGTTGTTTTTCCATATATAATAAAAGATTTCCTCAAATAAGGACAAAAGGGGAGTCTAATTTCTTTCAATATCTTTATATTGCTTTAAACTGATAAATTTTAAAATTTCGTAATACTTTGAAGCAAACATATTTTTATACAGCTATTTATAATTACCCATGCAATTTTTAGGGGTGACAAGTCGAATACTTTTATGATTTATATAATTAAAAAAGAAATAGAAAAAACATACCAAGCCACTAGTTGTTTATTTAGAATGCATGCATTTTAAACTTTACTATGTGTGACTGTATCATGATTCGTGCATTTCTATACTTTGTATTTACATTCTGTACTGTAAACACAAATATGGATCCATGTATATGAAACATGCAGACTACATGTTTCTGTAATAAGATAAATTAAGCATTAACTTAAGTTACACGTTATATAACAATATCCGTTTAAACTTGAATCTAGCACTAGCCATATGGTGCAGGTAATTTCAATCTCAGTTTTTTAATTTGACGATACATTCGATTACAGATGATGTAGAAAGGATACCAAACAAGAGCCGAGCTCGTTGCAAAGCAACGAGAAGGCCTTCCGTTGCAGCTTCGTGTCGAAAAAGATTGTCAATATGATAATAGTCATAATGTTATATACTAGTGCTTATAAATGAGTAAATAGATATCATGCATCAGCCCCTTATTGAAGAGGACAGCAATTCCAATCCAGTAATAATTCGGTCACGGAAAAACACGTAGTTTCTGTTTTTAGTACATTTGACAGTGTATTAATGGTTAAAAATGTGTGCGAAATACATGTATCTAGATCGAATTTATCAACAACTGCTAAACAGCAAATGCCATATTTATAATGATATATTTTTTTGCTACAAAGAGATTGACCGATCAAAATATTTTAGATCCAATTTATGATTTATCTGTTATTTGTATTTCACAACTATATATCATTGGGATCTTGAACTTCTAAATAGCAAAATATTGAAAAGCACTTTGCGTAACTATTCACTGAAAAAAATAGTTCAAGGTCACAGCACACCTCTTACTTCTTCTGGTGAAACTAAAACCGGATTTGATACAAGAAGGAGACAACATAGAATAGACATGTCTGCTGTGATCTTGACCTTTGAATTATAAACTAAGTTTAAGATCTCATAAACGACAAGACTGTTTGTGTGAAGCATGATCTAGATTTTTGCCATGAGAGAGAACACACGGTCCAGACTACAGTGTATTAAGTTGTATGCTATGACATTGACTCTCTACCTAGACATTTTAGGCCCTTTTCGCAAAAACAATCTGAGTTATACTGCAATGTACCTGACATCATTTAAATGGTGTCCCTCTCAAAGGAGCCAGCCGCTTAAATAATGGACTTAATAATGGAAAGCTTTGCATGCAACTTTGTATGAAATTTTGACTAAGAATTTATTGAAACTTTACACAGTGGTCTGTCTGTGATGTGACCATGTAATTTAAGAAGTACATGTATCTTGATTCAAGGTCACTGTACATTTTTTACTTACAAGCACTTTTTATAGTAATATATGAGCCAGACAGAATCATCGGAAAAAATATAATTATGGTTAGACAAGGATTTTTCACACAAATCTAATATGACCCTGACATTTGACCAAGAAAATTTGTTTAAGGTTAGTGGACACACTTTAGCTTGAGCTCTCTGTATCTGAAGTATTAGAGGTACATGTAAGTAAGTTACATAAATGTGGGAGCAAGATTATACCAACTTCGGAGAATATATAGTCTGGACACCTGACCTTCACCTTTTACATAGAAACTTGGTTTAATGTCACCACACAATCTTTATTCAAAGGCACTCTGTGGATGAAGTATTAGATTACATGCGAGTAAGTTAATGTAGGCAGACTCCATTCCAGAGAAATTATACTTAGAAAAAGTAATTCGGACGGACATAGAGCCACGAACAGGGGGACATTCTGATTATTATACGGCGTCATCAGAGTGGGACGTCGACCCCAATTATACATGTATATGAATACATATTATGATCATAAATTATGATTTGTACCCATTGCTATGTACGAAGGGGAAATAACCAAGTGTTCTGTCCACAAGTAACCGAGTTATAAACGACTTGGATAAACGTATTTTTGCATTGTTATCTAATACATAATGTATAATGCTGCATTTGTGTTTTAGGAAAGTATCAAATGCAAGTAATAATCCGTTTTGAAAATATGTGATCACAATTTATCTATGTAAATGTAGCTTGTACACTGATCCTGGACATATTTTAATAAATTTTCGAATTTTCGGCGATGTTTAGTACTGGTTGACGTCCATGCGCGGATCTAGAGGGGGCGGATGGGTGAATAACTAGAAAATTTCAAACAAACGTCTTAAAAACCTAGAAAATTTACTAATCAGTAGGCTTTGGGCATACACTGGCAAACATTATCCCACGAACCCCCTTCCCCACCCATTAAGCGTCCGGGAAAAATTCTGGAACAGCGAATGACGTCGTTTTTACTATGCCCTGTCCTGAAGGATCACGGGACTCCATGACTATGTGATTTTGTTTAGTTTATAATTTTAGAAGTTTTAAAAATTGGAAGCATGTAGTTGATCCCGTGTTTTACATTTATTACGCGATTTCCGCATTTGCTCATTTTGCGGAAGAAGTAAAAGTGCTGATCAGACAACATACACACACATCAAAGTAATTTGGTGAAAAAAATATCAACCATTCGAGTGGGCGTGCACTGCATACACAAAAGTTCGATTTGTAAAGTTCGCCCGAATGAAAATCTCCGCAAACTACAGATTTGTATAGCATTTTCATTCATATGACAGCTACTCTATCTTCTACTGCCCGAATCTAAACAATTGTTTTTTAACAGATCTTTTACTCTTCGAATATCAACAGAACTTGTTTAAAATTCACACGTTTCCATGGAAATGAAAGATTTAAACAGTAATAGCAATGAGTTTGCTTCTACAATGAATCGAACGACCATACAGAAAACTACAAAAGCGATCATGTTACCGTTTCTCTTTTGTGGCCTGAATCTAAACATAATCTTTTTAAAAATTCACGTGCTTTTAAAATAATCTCTGAATCCTTCAATTCCGGACATCGATAAGTGAGTTTTTTTTATTGTGTGAGCCCCTCTCGTATACATATAACATTGCAACACGGAACTTTGGTTTTAAATTGCCTTACAATAAACGCTTGGAATGTATTTAAAAAAAATGTCCATGTTGGATCCTGTTCAATTAATGCTTTCAAATTCTGTTTTACTCTCTCTCTCTCTCTCTCTCTCTCTCTCTCTCTCTCTCTCTTTTTGTACAACTTATAAGAATACTTGTAACATTTTATACACTAATACACTAATTTGTGTTCGCCAAATATTAATTCATAAGACATGTTGATCTGGCAGAATGTGAATGTCGTCTAAAAAGTGTTGAAGTCTGTCCTGTGAATGCAGTAAAATCTGAGCAGTAATTAACGGATATAATTATGGGTAAATATATTTATCTTTAATCTGAAACGCTTGTCGATTTTACATGAACTGGCCAAAATTTCGGCATTGTATTGTATTTAATCATAGACATATAACGTTATATGTCTATGATTTAATCAATAAACATGCACATGTGTGATAGGGTAGAAGCACACGAAGCCTGACGTGTGTATTAGACTACCGCAGATCGCTTGTCCACTCGCGCGGGATTTACAAGGGATGGATTATGTAATACATACACAAATCACAGTGGCTGTATTGGGTTTAAAATGTTTGCAATTTTATTAAATGTTTTATTTTAAACAATATAAATATTTCATGACATTGACAGTATCTCAAAGAACACCCTTTTATTAAAAGAGTTGAAACTAAAACAGATTTCATCATGAACAGGTTTATCTATTTTGTTGTTGATCTCAAACATAAAATATTTCTACAGTTTTTAGAACATTTTAGACTTACAAACCCACCACTGATAGAAATGTCTGACTATGCTTAACATGAAATTAATAATGCTTTTACTAATTCTTTTTACTATGCCCTGTCCTGAAGGATCACGGGACTCCATGACTATGTGATTTTGTTTAGTTTATAATTTTAGAAGTTTTAAAAATTGGAAGCATGTAGTTGATCCCGTGTTTTACATTTATTACGCGATTTCCGCATTTGCTCATTTTGCGGAAGAAGTAAAAGTGCTGATCAGACAACATACACACACATCAAAGTAATTTGGTGAAAAAAATATCAACCATTCGAGTGGGCGTGCACTGCATACACAAAAGTTCGATTTGTAAAGTTCGCCCGAATGAAAATCTCCGCAAACTACAGATTTGTATAGCATTTTCATTCATATGACAGCTACTCTATCTTCTACTGCCCGAATCTAAACAATTGTTTTTTAACAGATCTTTTACTCTTCGAATATCAACAGAACTTGTTTAAAATTCACACGTTTCCATGGAAATGAAAGATTTAAACAGTAATAGCAATGAGTTTGCTTCTACAATGAATCGAACGACCATACAGAAAACTACAAAAGCGATCATGTTACCGTTTCTCTTTTGTGGCCTGAATCTAAACATAATCTTTTTAAAAATTCACGTGCTTTTAAAATAATCTCTGAATCCTTCAATTCCGGACATCGATAAGTGAGTTTTTTTTATTGTGTGAGCCCCTCTCGTATACATATAACATTGCAACACGGAACTTTGGTTTTAAATTGCCTTACAATAAACGCTTGGAATGTATTTAAAAAAAATGTCCATGTTGGATCCTGTTCAATTAATGCTTTCAAATTCTGTTTTACTCTCTCTCTCTCTCTCTCTCTCTCTCTCTCTCTCTCTCTCTCTCTCTCTTTTTGTACAACTTATAAGAATACTTGTAACATTTTATACACTAATACACTAATTTGTGTTCGCCAAATATTAATTCATAAGACATGTTGATCTGGCAGAATGTGAATGTCGTCTAAAAAGTGTTGAAGTCTGTCCTGTGAATGCAGTAAAATCTGAGCAGTAATTAACGGATATAATTATGGGTAAATATATTTATCTTTAATCTGAAACGCTTGTCGATTTTACATGAACTGGCCAAAATTTCGGCATTGTATTGTATTTAATCATAGACATATAACGTTATATGTCTATGATTTAATCAATAAACATGCACATGTGTGATAGGGTAGAAGCACACGAAGCCTGACGTGTGTATTAGACTACCGCAGATCGCTTGTCCACTCGCGCGGGATTTACAAGGGATGGATTATGTAATACATACACAAATCACAGTGGCTGTATTGGGTTTAAAATGTTTGCAATTTTATTAAATGTTTTATTTTAAACAATATAAATATTTCATGACATTGACAGTATCTCAAAGAACACCCTTTTATTAAAAGAGTTGAAACTAAAACAGATTTCATCATGAACAGGTTTATCTATTTTGTTGTTGATCTCAAACATAAAATATTTCTACAGTTTTTAGAACATTTTAGACTTACAAACCCACCACTGATAGAAATGTCTGACTATGCTTAACATGAAATTAATAATGCTTTTACTAATTCTTTTTACTATGCCCTGTCCTGAAGGATCACGGGACTCCATGACTATGTGATTTTGTTTAGTTTATAATTTTAGAAGTTTTAAAAATTGGAAGCATGTAGTTGATCCCGTGTTTTACATTTATTACGCGATTTCCGCATTTGCTCATTTTGCGGAAGAAGTAAAAGTGCTGATCAGACAACATACACACACATCAAAGTAATTTGGTGAAAAAAATATCAACCATTCGAGTGGGCGTGCACTGCATACACAAAAGTTCGATTTGTAAAGTTCGCCCGAATGAAAATCTCCGCAAACTACAGATTTGTATAGCATTTTCATTCATATGACAGCTACTCTATCTTCTACTGCCCGAATCTAAACAATTGTTTTTTAACAGATCTTTTACTCTTCGAATATCAACAGAACTTGTTTAAAATTCACACGTTTCCATGGAAATGAAAGATTTAAACAGTAATAGCAATGAGTTTGCTTCTACAATGAATCGAACGACCATACAGAAAACTACAAAAGCGATCATGTTACCGTTTCTCTTTTGTGGCCTGAATCTAAACATAATCTTTTTAAAAATTCACGTGCTTTTAAAATAATCTCTGAATCCTTCAATTCCGGACATCGATAAGTGAGTTTTTTTTATTGTGTGAGCCCCTCTCGTATACATATAACATTGCAACACGGAACTTTGGTTTTAAATTGCCTTACAATAAACGCTTGGAATGTATTTAAAAAAAATGTCCATGTTGGATCCTGTTCAATTAATGCTTTCAAATTCTGTTTTACTCTCTCTCTCTCTCTCTCTCTCTCTCTCTCTCTCTCTCTCTCTTTGTACAACTTATAAGAATACTTGTAACATTTTATACACTAATACACTAATTTGTGTTCGCCAAATATTAATTCATAAGACATGTTGATCTGGCAGAATGTGAATGTCGTCTAAAAAGTGTTGAAGTCTGTCCTGTGAATGCAGTAAAATCTGAGCAGTAATTAACGGATATAATTATGGGTAAATATATTTATCTTTAATCTGAAACGCTTGTCGATTTTACATGAACTGGCCAAAATTTCGGCATTGTATTGTATTTAATCATAGACATATAACGTTATATGTCTATGATTTAATCAATAAACATGCACATGTGTGATAGGGTAGAAGCACACGAAGCCTGACGTGTGTATTAGACTACCGCAGATCGCTTGTCCACTCGCGCGGGATTTACAAGGGATGGATTATGTAATACATACACAAATCACAGTGGCTGTATTGGGTTTAAAATGTTTGCAATTTTATTAAATGTTTTATTTTAAACAATATAAATATTTCATGACATTGACAGTATCTCAAAGAACACCCTTTTATTAAAAGAGTTGAAACTAAAACAGATTTCATCATGAACAGGTTTATCTATTTTGTTGTTGATCTCAAACATAAAATATTTCTACAGTTTTTAGAACATTTTAGACTTACAAACCCACCACTGATAGAAATGTCTGACTATGCTTAACATGAAATTAATAATGCTTTTACTAATTCTTAATTTACACTCTATCATTTTAAATCAATTTAATGATAAATATACTTTTATATGTAATCGACATTCAAACAATTCTTTGTGTTTGCAATAAAATAAAACCATGTATGTAAGACGCGAGTCTTGTGTATTAGATCACCGCTGACCGCTAGTCCAGCCGCGACCGATCTCCTTGGTCGCGGGCAAGGGGTAATTTGCGTAATGACACACAAAACGAAGAACCCAGGTACATGTAGCTTTGAAATGCTTGCAGTATAATGATTAAAATGCATTACATAGGTATTATTTTTTTAGACGTAGATACCCACAATTGATATCTGTCTGACGATGTTTCAGATTGGGAATTATATTGCTTTAAATTTATATTTCTTAAACACTTTTCTTAAACAATTCTGTGTGTTTACGGCTAAACAAACCCATACAAGTAAGATGCAGAACTTGTGTATTAGTTAACCGCTGACCGCTAGGTAGTCCGGCCGCGACCGATTTCCTCGGCCGCGGGCGAAGGATGCGTTACGTAATGACACACACAACTAAGAATCCAGGTAGATTTGAAATGCTTGCAGTAAAATGACTAAAATATATTTCATAGAAGTTATTTTTTAAAATCCAGTTTATGTATTTCGCTAGAAAAGAAAAAAATTGTTTATATTTTCTCATTCTCGTTTTTCTGAAGGATTCTCCACTAGAAGACCTAAATAGAAATGGCCAAATATAAAACCAAGAAAAACATGTATACTTTAAAAACAACTTTCTCTGATGAATTAAATCATTCCGTATAAGCTGGTACACTTTCAGTTGTTAATTTATGTCGGTTGTGCGCAGAAAGACTATTTGTTCAGTTGCAAAATGAAAACGAGGTACATGTTAACAAGACAAGCTTTTTACACTCATATTACGCAATACCGATACAAAATAATTTTGCAACGACATTATTAACATCATAATAAACAACTTTTCCCGCGACAGCTGTATCAAAATACTAACCATTTTTTAGTTATAAAGCAAAGACTTTTAAGGGCTCTAGGCCCCTTATTTTTCAAAAGTGTCAAGTAAAAGCCCTTGATATTTTGCACATTTTTTGTTCAGTATGTGTTCAGAAAAAATTTTAAACTAAAAAGTTACGAGACAAAAATACGACCAAAAATCAGCATTGTTTGAAACATAAAATTTAAATTATTTTCTTGAAACTTTAAATGGAAAAAATAGCAAAAAACAAAAGTCGGAGACAACGTTCAAAGTATCTATTTTCAATATTTATGATTTTGAAACATGCCATGGATGGTTTTTTCAGAGCCTTTGCGTGCACAGGAATGTCTATATTTTTTTGAAAAAGGGGAATCACTCGGCACCGGAAGTGATCATTTCAATGATTTTCAGTTGATATTGAGAATTTGTAATTTCCAATGTACCCTGAAAATTTGAACATAATAGGACAGCAAACAAGCGAGATATTTGAGTTTTAAAAAACGTCTAGAAGAAAAATAAGAATAATACAAAACAGAATCGGTACAAGGTATTCCGTTGAAAACGGAATACCTTAATAATTAAGTAAATATTAGCACGAAACACCTTATGTCCACTACATGTAAATTATTTATTAAATAATACTACTTAAAACCGAAACGCGACATTCCGGATATATGAGACAAAATAATGTATAAAAAATCGGTTCTCAAATCAAATAGTCCGTAAACTGAAGCGTCCGAATTATGGCGTCCGGATATCTGAAGCCCCACTGTAAAATGTTTTATTTAATAATTTATTGATACTTTAATAATCATCTAAAGGATCGAGATTCACCGGGTGATATATCTCAGGTGAGAGCGGGAATTATTTTCGGTAAGTAGTGAAAGCCTCCAGGGCATACACATGTAGTCGTTTAGCGGTCGGGAACACTGCTACTTCCTAATGTTTGAAAAGTAGATAATAAGAAATACAGTGAATTATTTCTACAAAGATCAACCCCAGCACATAGTGTTTAGAACTTGACTTTGTGTATTTAAACACACTCAAACCAGTAAATCAGTCAGAATGTAGAATGTACAGGTATAAGCAGCCATGTTACATTTGAGCACGTCTTTCTTTTTTTAACCCAGTTCCTGATTATACCTTTATTAATTTCCGTGAATAGCAAAATGAAGCTTCAAAAACTTATAAGTTTGCGTAAGAAATAAGTTTAGTATGTTTGTTTATTATGTTTTTGAGCGGCTTATTGGACCATTGAATTGAATTTTAACTTATGATTAATTCTCACAATCGCATCATCTTTCAATAATTTCTACAATCTAATTTCCATTTCCCTTTTTACTGCGAAGTGGGAGATAAGAAAGATAATGTTTTTAATTACGAGTGAATAGAAATCCGCGGCCCGGGTCAAAACATACACAACATACATGTAAATGTAGTACTAGTGTTTTCTATACATGTAGGAGTTTATATAGATACAGAGAGAGAGAGAGAGAGAGAGAGAGAGAGAGAGTGCATTGGTTTTGAATTAAAAATTGCTAATAGTTTACCCGGGAATTAATTTCCTAATAATTTAACATGCAATCCTAATTTCATTACCAATTCTTTATCATTATTTAGATTACCGGTAACTTAGAGCGGTCAAATTAATTTTAATCCATCAATATTTTATTGTACACCAATCAATTGATCAAAGAACTTGAAAACACATGAAAACACAACTGGTTGATTGAAGTTACAGTTTTCAAAGGAGAGGATGTTGAAATTTTTTTTTCACTCGGTCAGTGGTTATATAATATCTACTGTACACAGCCCTTCTTGGCAATTTGCGGTGCACGGTAGCGAGGTAGGGAAAATGAGATCACAGACATACAGATGTATAATTATACACACACTTCCTAAGATCTGAATGGTCGGTCAGGGATTATATAATAGCTACTGTATACAGCCCTTCTTGACAATTTGCAGTGCACGGTAGCGAGGTTGGTAACAATGAGGTGACAAACACACTTGTAGTTGTATATACACACACTTCCTGAGGTCTGAATGCTCGGTAATGCTAAACAATTATGCAATATCTTGTTTAAACACCCGTTATGACTTTCTTTCCCAGTCTGTTGAGTAAAGAGAACTGAAATTCAAAATTCAAAATTTTGATTTATCAGTTCTAAGAATTTCAAATATGATTTAGGAACAGCTTTAAATTCGGAACATCATTTGACACAGTCATATGAATTAAACTGTATTGCTCTCTTATATTTTTTCAATTTTCATATCGAATTTAAATAAATGTATTATCTAATCTAAAACCCGGAACATTGTTTTAAGATCATGCATGTGTGTCTTTACGTTACCCGTTACCGGTATTTGTATACATGTATCAAATTATTCAAGAACTGTATCATTGCTTATTATGTATGAGGACAATTTTATCAGTAATACATATGAATTACTAAACTGGACAATCACACTGATAAAAGTTAAAAGTGGCAAATGACCGGAATAATCCCCCTCCGAAAATATCAAAACTCTCTCTCTCTCTCTCTCTCTCTCTCTCTCTCTCTCTCTCTCTCTCTCTCGTAATTCATCAGAGATAAAAAAAAAAAAACCAATGACTGACAGCAAATGTAATCAATTGCGATGTACATGATTAAGATATTAACCAATCAACTTCCTGCTAAATAGAATCAACATGCATTTCATTGGGATGATATTACTCTATGCATTGCATCATTACACCAGGCCAAATAGTCAGAATGTAGGTGATCATTTCGATCGGTGTGTGATTATCTGCACGTACTATCATATTGTGTCATTAAGCGCTTTAACTCAGGCAGGTTAAATGGCACAGAAAGTTGACGATTTTTTTTTACAAATTGCAAAACACGGTCATTTGTTCAAATACATGTAATAAAATAAGCGGTTATCGGTATACATGTATATCTTGATCTGTGTCAATGTTGATTCAAAATTGTTCACATTTGTAATAATATTGTCCTCTATGAAATACAAAGAAAAACAAGCACCGTCTGAACCATGAATACTTTTTTGCTTTCCATTTATTTATGTATCACAAATTGCAAAATGTATATTTAAAAAAACCCGAAAACATAATTAAAAACATTTTTTTGCTTTGTCAAGCAGTTAAAGACCGTACAGGGAATGTCAGGGGCATGCACAGGGAAATACAGTGGCTTACAGTGGGTAACAGGGGCGTACAGGGGAGTGGCAGGGGCTTACAGTGGCACACAGGGGATGTGTACAGGGGCTGACAGGGGATTGCAGGGTGTACAGGGAATGTGTACAGGGGCTGACAGGGGATGCACAGGGGATGGCAGGGAAAGCACAGGGGATGACAGGGAAAGACAGGGGATTTTCATACGTACAGGGGTTTTCAGAGCCAGTAGTGTAACTTTTCACATTAACGGAAGACCCACTCTTTGCTTTACAACGAGCTTTGCTTTAGTTTTTCTTTTTTTTTTTCTTTACAATTTTTGTGCAGAAGATTTCTCGGAGATGGGTCACCTGTTTTTTGTAAAATTTTCAGCATCGATTTATTATCATCTGAAGTTTATACATCTTTTTCCGATTTTGTAAAAATCACTTCTGGTTCGAACTTATCCGCCATTTTGTCATTTTTTCCTAATTTGTTGTCCACGCATCTCCTCATAAAAACGAGTAAAGATAAAAAACTGAAAGCAGGAATGATAGAGGACATTCTAGTCTATCCTCTCCAGGAACAATCATTGTTCGGAAATTCCGAGTACAGAAGCTATTCTTATTTTTCTTTTTTCTATTTTTCTTCCTAGACGCAAACTTTGAGGCTTCATATCTTGCTCATTTTCGAACGGTTTTTTCTCAAATTTTCAGGACTTTACAAAACGCTAATTAAAACATGTCATAAACTGTAACAGCCCTCTTCCGTTTACGAGTTATTTCTTTGGTTTCAAGACAAAGGCTCTGAGACTATAATAGCAGGGAATGAGAATCGAACAAATTTAAATAACAGGGGAATTGAAGTTTTACACACTGGGTTTTGGGTTTTGGGTTTTTTGTTACGCTTTTTATTTAGGAAATGGTAGGGGGTCCAAAAAAGGATTCCAAAAAGTGCAAAAATTTACACATGTTTTCCTTTGAATCTTTTAAACAAAAAATATTTTGTTAAGATATATAGAATAAAAGTTGTACAGAATATTGCGAGCGTTCGTTTGACACCATTGAAAAAGGGCTGGCCCCTTAAATTATGGGCCTAAATCCCTTGAAAGTATTCGCTGTATAACTCAAAAACGGTTAGGATTTCGATATGGCTGTCGCTGGAAAAGTTGTTTATTGGGATCTTATCAATGTCTTCATAGTATTACTTTGTTAGTGTATTGTGTAATATGAGTGTAATAAGATTTACTTTTTAACATATACCTGTTTTTGATTTGGCAAGTTACGTGTAACGCAAAGTCATTGTGCGTACAAATGACATAAATTCACCACAGACAGTATATTATTGTATTCGGTATGCTTCAATTCATTAGAAAAAGTTTCATAACAGTATACATGCCTTTCTTAAAGCTTTTACGTGAGGACTATATGTAACTTTTGTTAAGTTCTGCAAGCATTAACCTGGTTTCTGCGCTCTGTGTGTGTACCTTTACGTAACCGATCCTTCGCTCGCGACCGAGAAAGCGGTCGCCATGGTCTCTGCTGGACTACCTAGGGGTCAGTGGTTATCTAATACACAGGATTCACGTCTTACATATATGGGTTCACAAAGAATTGTTTCAAGTTTGATTACATATAAATGTTTATATTCCCAATCTTAAGTATCGTCAGACAAGAGATTAATGGTGTTTTAGTAAGTCTAAATAGTTGTAAAAAAAAATGTACAAATAATGTTTGAGATCAACACAAATTTTGATTAAATCTTTAAATGATAAAATTAATCTGTTTAGCTTCATAATTTAAAAACAATAGATATTTCAGTATAACTGTCGTTGAAAAGAGGGCTCTTTGTGATATTGTCAAGTTGTGAAATAGTTATATATTGTTTAAATAAAATTCAGTTTTTAAACTGCAGACATTTTAAGCCGAACATGGCCACTGAGCTCTGTGTACACAAGTATAGAACCCTCCCCCAGCATATGGCCGTGGAAATCCCGGGCGAATGGACATGCAATCGATCCGCAGAAGTCTAATAATACTGGCATCATGACTTTATCATGCACACATGTTCATTGATCCTTTGCACGTACACAAATCAATCTGGTATAATAACTACAGTATTTATTTTGTTTACATATATTGGTGCAAGTGTTACGTTGCATGTGGTAGGTGCTGGCACGATGCGCGATAAATAAATGAATACTCTCGCTGTGTGGAATTGAAGAATCCAGTGATTTTGTTTTAGAAAATTCATGTGAGTCTTTGAACAACTTTTGTTAAGATACAGGCTGTAAAAGCGTAAAAGTCATACGCAACAGGTAATGCAGAGTCCGCGTAGCTCATTCGTTAGAGTCATGGAGTGACAAAAAAAAATCCCCTCCTTTTGTGCTTAGAATTACGATTTTATCTTTAAAATGATGGGCTCTGTTTTATTCCGTTTTCATTCTGTAAAAGACATTGCAGTAATAGCGCTTTTCCCTGTATATGTGTATTGAGTTCCATAGATCATACCTATCAATACAGATATAGTTAAAATGTTGAAAGAAAAAAGTTACACCTTTAATACTCTTATACAATGTTTTAATATTTGCATTTAATTGAGTTATAATGTATTATGAAATATTTAGATTTTAATATTCTAAGTTTAATATAGAAGTCACCGCCCCCCCCCCCCCCCCCCCCCTCCCCCCATTCGATTCCTAAAATCATAAAATTATCTTACCTGCTATTCTTTGCGCGATCTTGGACCTTGAATTACAACCTAGTACCCCTTTTAAACATTGAACAAAACACTAGACCAATTCTTTTAATTTTGAACAGTTATGAATTTTTTGGCATTTAAGTTTCGATTGGCGTGCTTGACTTGTACTGTAGAAAAACAAAATCTACCTCCCGAGCCTTTCACTCAATCCAAATGAAAATTTGCGTAAATATACCTCGAACACCATTCTTTATTGTTTGCTAAATATGGAGATGATCGAACATTGTGAAAGAAAGTCCTGAGATCATACAGCACGTATTACCTTTACCGAGAATTAAAATTTACACAGTACACTGGGTGTAAGCAGCCGTCAAATATTTCTGGTGCATGTATGTTTCTTGTTTTCCGTTTAGTCTGTATCGCCGATAGCATCTGGATTACTTCTGAATGTTAGAACTGTGAAAATTTCTGTCATCAATTTTTTACTGACTAAATTTACATATTACTTATTTCGTCATTTTTACATTTATCAAGAATTTATTAATCGTGTTGAAATAAAACGGTGAAACAAAACAATAACCAACACTGCAAACAATTTTCAATGCTGAAATACATGTTTATAATGCATCATGCATTGTTTAAGGACCCCCTAGTTGTCGTTAACCGAACCCAAAATCCACACCTCAAAATTTTACATTCGATTTGATCCAAATATGGCATCTTTAAAACTGACATTCTTGCACGTTTTAAGTGCCTACTCACCTTATTTAGACCTGGCCTTTCGATTTTTTATATGGCAATCTCTGTGTCAATGAAACTCATACGTGCTGAGCGAGGCTAAAGCAAAGGTTGACTTGTGCGTTCTAATTCCACTGGAACCAAGATTTGTTCTCTCTCTCTCTCTCTCTCTCTCTCTCTCTCTCTCTCTCTCTCTCTCTGAATTTGCTAACAAACTTTTCTTCTTCAGGGGTTGTTGGATTGAAATACAAGTTGAAAAACACTTTTCCTCTTAGTTAAGGGGCATGGTCACGATTTCGGTCAAAAAATATTTTTCCGATTTTAATTTTTACAATGCTTCAGTAAGGCATTTTGAAAAGCAACCAAAATTTGAGTGTCATTCGTTAAGTTATAAGCGAGTTAAAAAGCTTACAATTCTTTGCTATATAATCAAAAGTGTTGTTTACATTTTGAATCTTGAAGTGAAAATTTCAGATTTAGACCTGAAATTAATGTGTTAAACGTTAGGAACTGTTTATTTGTGTTTAAAAAATGAACTGTTTATTTGTGCTTAAAATGAATAAGAAGATATACAAATCAGATCGAAAAGATGTTTTACTTGTATATTGAACCTATGTTAAAAAAACAAGGCACGAGCCTTGTTTACATGACAAAGAATTGTGAGCCCTGTGTCTTGCTTATAACTCTACGACTGACTCTCAAATTTCATTTAATCATTATAAATGCATTCATAATGCATTGTGAAAAATACAAACAGAAAAATATAATTTGACCAAAATCGTGACCATGCCCCTTTAAAGACAAAAACAGTCCTTTATTTCAGGGTCTTCCGTTTTCAGCGGAAACCCCTTCTATTATTAGGGTCTTCCGTCTTCAGCAGAATACTCTTCTATTATTCTATTGTTTCTTTTTCACTTTTATTATTTTTTTCTTTACAATTTTTATGCAAAAGATTTTCTTGGAGATGGGTCGTCAGATTTTCGTCAAATTTTCAGCATCAATCTATAATCATCTGAAGTGCATACGTCTTTTTCAATTTTATAAAACTTACTTCCGGTTCGGACTTATGCGCCATTATGTCATTTTTTCTTGACTTTTGTCCATGCATCTCCCCAAAAAGCTCCTGTAATTTCGCGTTGAATAGTACCAGTCTAGACTTGATTAAAGGAAATTTATTTTTGTTAAAAGTTATAATACCATATACATGTACATCAAATTTAAATGAAGTTAAATCGATGGAATAACATCATATCTAGATTGTCCTTGCAATTTCGCGTAGAATGGTACCACTCTGTACTTAAATGGATGAAATTAAATCTTTTAAAAAAAATTAGTGTTTATCCAATCGATTCAAAAAAAAAAATTGACGGAAGACCCACTCGTTGCTCACAACGAGATCGCATCTAGTTATTAAGGTATTCCGTTTCCATCGAAAGATCTTATAGTTTTCCTATTAAGTAACTGTAATAGTTATATTACAGTTAGTTATATAACTATGTAAGTATACAACTATATAATCATATAACTATAACTAGATACGATCACGTAACGAGTAGGTCTTCCGTGCGAATTTTTTTAATAATACCATGAAATTTCGATACAATTTCAGAATTACCCCGCTTCCACTTTCAGATAATGAATAAAAATCCCTAATTACGTCATCAATGAGCGTGGCAATGAGTTTTTCAAACAGATATTGTTACTATCAACAACTATTTTTCTATAATGCATTACCGTTTTTAAGTTATTTGTAATAGATTTACGAGTATCTTAGCCCATAATTAAAGAGGCCAAGCCTTTTTTTTTCTAGAATTCCTTGAAAAGATCTTCAGGATACTACATGTAACACTTTTTGTTCTTACAGCTATCTGAAATTGTTGTTCATTTTTGAGATACAAATAATTAATTATTTTAGGGGCCAGTTCTCTAGACCCTTAATGGGTACATACATTGATGTTTTGATTAGTGGAATCGATGAGAATCAACAATGCAGACATTTTCTCATCTACAATGCTTAACAAAATATGTCCTCTTCTCTAGATATATTCCGTCAAAGTTTAAGGACTTTGGCCCCTAAAAATCCCAAATTATGTAATAAATGGGCGTGGCAATATTTTTGTTTGATATTTATTGTTACGATCAACAACTTGGCTTGTATAATGCATTACAAAATCTTTATCGTTTGTAAAAGAGTTTACGAGTCTCCTGGTTCCTTAATTATACAGACTTTAAACTTATATCATAAATAGATAGTATATAACATCGCTGAAGAATACCAAAATTTTGGACCTTGACCTTATATTTTTATTTCAAGGTCAAATTAGGAAAAATATCCTCAGTCGTTTCCTAAATATTATTTGACAGAAGGACTTTAAACTTTAAACAAAGATCAATGATAATACAATGTGATGTACTATCGTTAAAATTTTGTCCTTGACAAGTTTCTATACTCAAGGTCAAATTAAGAAAAAAATGAAATTTTGTTGTCACCATAATTTCGAAATCCTTTGGCTTATAAACTTCAATCTTGGCAGATTGTTAGATGATCTGGAGAGAAAGTAACCCATGCCCTACTTTTGACCTTGACTGCTTTTGTATCTCAAGGTCAAACATATAAAAAGATTTCCTTGGGCCATAACATTAGTTTCTTTATCACGCAGCCTTCAAAATTATACCATAAATAGAGGATGTATGATGTTGCTTAATAGACTATTTCTTTTTTTTACCTTGACCTATTTTGTCTTTCAAGGTTTAAGTATTGTCCGGGCCATTATACGAGATTCCTTAATTATACAGACTTTAAACTTGTACTATAAGTAGATGCTTTATAACCAAACTGAACCCTCACCAATATTTTGACCTTGACATCATATTTTGTTCGAGATCAAATTAGGAAAAAACAGTCTGTCGTTTCCTGAAAATACTTAGACAGAAGGACTGCAAACTTTTAACAGAGAGCAATATTAATACACTTAGGTGCACTACTGTTAAATGTTTGACTTTGACCCTTTTTCTCATCTCAAGGTCAAATTAAGAAAAAATCTAAATAAAATTTTAAAAGATAAATCTAAACCCCTTTGATTGAAACACTTAAAACTTGAAACATAGATAGATTATACAAAAAAAGAGTTAGATCTAGCAAAATAAATCTTAAGGTCATTTCTAATTAAATATTATCCAAGTTATGAAATAAAAATTCCTTAAAATAAGGACTTGTACCATATAAAGATGATATAAAACATAGGTGAATCCTACCAAAAGGTTGTATCCCTGACCTATTTTTTTTTTATATTTTCAAGGTCAAATTTAACAAAAAAAAACATTTTAGGCTTAACCTGAATACACTGTTACATGAATAACATTTAGACTAGGTAACATCTTACTTTTTTATTTATTAAATTTGCCCCATATTACAAACCTAGGGGAGAAGGGGAGATATGTGTTTTTGTATAAAAAGCAATACCCACTAGTTAACGTTTTAATTTTATTAAATGTCACAAGTATTAATTGTCTATTGAAATCCTTAGAGAGGGTTAAATGGAATTTGAAGTGTTAAAAAAAAGATGGAGAAGAACAAGTATCCCGGTAGCCTATTTTAAGGTGTATTCAAACTCAAGACCTCTCTTTTTTTCGCAACACGATCGCGTCTAGTGTTTATTTATCATTCATCACAAAGTTTTTCAGCATGCGATACTTAAAACTGTATTGGTATTTGATACTATTTTTACAGTTTTTAATATAACGCATATTTGGGATTTGGGAGTAAAATTCTACAAGAAAACGGATCCGAAGGTGTCAATGGTCAAATGCAGTCGTTAAGCTGTAACTTTTGTATTTAAAATAAATCTAAATTTTTAGCTTAACTGCACTGAAGATCACCTGTTATCCGTCTGTCTGTCGGTATACTTTTCACATTTTTGAATTCTTCTCTAAATCTTTTGGCCAAATTTAAGAAAACTAAGCATTAAGCAAAATTAAATGTTCTACCAAACCTCTTTCGTTACTCCTTACTAAAATTCTTACTTTTGTAAAGGAGAAACTTCAACAGTACTGTACAACAATATACTCCAGAAGCGGTGTGAATCAGATGTGGATACTAAATAACTCTAAAGAATTATTAGAAACTTTGAGGTCACAAAATCTTACCAAAATCAATAAGATCAAAACGTACGATTTCTCAACGCTTTATATAACCATTCCCCATGACAAATTAAAATCTAGGCGTTTTGATATCATGACAGTTGTTTCTTCAATAAAAATGGAACTCGTAAAAATGCTTACCTTGTCATTGGAAATCTAAAAGATTATTTTGTTAAATGCCATTCTGATTGCACACACAAGTACTCTGAAGTTGACAATAACAAGATGCTTGAGTTTCTGATAGACAACATCTATGTAGTTTTTGGAAATCAAGTCTTCCAACAATCTGTTGGAATTCCAATGGGTACTAATTGTGCCCCATTGTTAGCAGACCTATTTTTGTATTCATATGAAGCAGAATTTATTCAAAAACTTCTACGTGAAAAAAATAAATCACTCGCTGTGGCCTTCAACTCAATATTCAGGTATATCAACGACGTATTATCAATTAACAATTGTTATTTCCATACTTACGTCGACTCGATATATCCCAGTGAACTTGAAATAAAAGATACCGCAGAGTCTGTGTCATCTGTTTCATACTTGGATATTTTACTGGAAATGGGCATTGATGGTAACCTAACAACAAAACTTTATGATAAACGTGATGACTTCAATTTTTTATATAGTCTACTTTCCATACTTTTGTAGCAATATTCCTTCATCACCTGCATATGGTGTTCTTGTCTCTCAGTTAATTCGATACGCAAGGGCATGCTTTTTATATGAACAGTTTATAAGGCGAGACAAGCTACTGACAAACAAGTTGATAAAACAGGACTATCAACAGTCTCGTTTGAAGTCATCTTTTCGTAAGTTCTATGGCCGATACAACGACCTTGTCAGCAACTACAATATTCCACTGGTCGCATGCTGGCTGACGTTTTTCATACTAATTGTAAGACCAAAATTAATCACCTAATTGTCGACGGACTTTTCCGTTTTTCCCGATAACGACAAACAGCACACAGCGGGTGTGACCGGTCAGCAGAGGATGCTCACTCCTCCATGGCACCTGATCCTGCCTCTAAGGTTTTCCAGAGGTCCGTGATTGCTCTGCTTTGGACTATTGATTGAATACCCAGTTGTCCACTGATTTTTCTCTGTTTTTCCCAATCATGATATTTTTCCCAAATAACGACAATTTCCCCGATAATTTCCCCGGGCGAACGGCGGGTGTGACCGGTCGGCCGAGGATGCTTACTCCTCATAGGTACCTGATCCTACCTCTATCTGTTTAGAGATATGTGTTGCTCTGCTTTGAATTTGTATTTCGTTTTATGGATTTTTGAGATGGTTGACAGTTTGTTATTGTCAATTTTCATCCTTATTTGAACACTTCTTATTTACATTCCTAGTGAAAAGTTATTTTAAAAAAATCATTTCACGTTAATTTTGTTTTCTTCAACTTATTACATATACATGCACATCGATATTCTAAACAAGGGGATTATATATTGTTAACTGATGAAGGGTAAACTCTTTTTCAAACATGATATTAACATGAAAAAGTGAAAATAGGGTTTTTTGTCTTAAAAAATCTTCTTTTGAAGAACACCTGCACTGAATTTAACATAACTTGGATTTAAATCAAAGTGTTTACATAAAATTAAGATATTAGATTGTTAGAAATGTTTTCAACATGGTCAAAACCAGAATGGCTTCATTTTAATTCAACATAGAATTACATGTATATAAAATATATTTTTCATGAAACACAATGCTAGAATTTGCGATATACTGACACATACAAACACAGAACATGTATTGCATCTGCTTATATAATTTTTGTAGATTCGAAAATGAAGTGGCTGAAAACAAAGAAGCGGATGGTAAGTATTCCTTTGTGAAAAATTTAGTGCGCAGGGTTAGGGTCAATATCATTGGAAAGTTATATATTAAATTACAGTTACTCGCCTAAAATCTTCAACTAAATTCCATTACCATTACAAGGATTCAAAAATGTAAATTAATTAAATCATAATTAATTTTCAAATGTAATTCATTAAATTACAATTAATTTGAGGAAAACATCATGTCCCCTAACTTACACCCATCAGATCTGAAAGTCATTCATGCAATACATGCACTTACAACTACTTTTTGCGTCAATATCCACTTAAGGTTGTATGGGGCATCTTCATATTGTGACGTTCTTCCTAACGAAAAAGAACATGCAATAAATTTAAGTATAAATTTCTAAATATTTTCTTTCCCGGATTTTTTACTTAACAGTGTAGTGCAATGGGTTAGAGCATTCACTACCAATCTGTAAATCATGAGTTCTAATACCACTGCGGGCTTTCAAATTTTTTACCATTCCAAAAAAAAAATTTAAAAAAATTTTGGGGGCAAATATTGTAAAGTTTAAAATTTCTAAACCGGTGAAAGTATTTTGATTATAATGAACTTATATCCACATTAATATCGACAGGTGTCCCATACCACCTTAATTCTTCTTTATACACTTTGAAAGAAATATTATTTCTATTACTGCAGTCCCCTTATTTACATATCAGATAATATTACCTGGAAAAATACAGGTATTGATATCAGGTAAATTCTGGACAATAATTGTTATCAAAATAAAATAATACCTTCTGCTCTCTACCTAATTATCAAATATGTGCAATATAGGAACACACCACGTAAACAGATTTTGCATTTGCCCATTTGAAGCCAATTAGCTCTTGGTATTTTAAACTGTCGATTCAAAAGCATTACATACTATATTATGGTTTATAAAATTTGTAAATAAAGACCAAAAACTTTATTTTATTTGTAAAATAACAGAAATTTTTTTTTATCTTAATTAATGATAATCGGAAACATTAATTATTCCAATTAAAGGAATATAAAAAAGAGATCAAGTAAATTATCAACATTTTTTTTAATCTAAATTAGATAAGTCTCCTTGAATAGTGTTGGGACATTGGGTAGTATACTTTTATTTTATTCATATGTACATCAGTGTGTAATTGAAAGTAATTAAAAGGTAATTCGAATATGCCTTTTATTGAAAATAACTAATTGAATTACAATTACATGTAATTGAAAATTTGGTCAACTTTCAATTACATCAAAGTTTGTAATTGACTACACTCAATTACCATTACAAAATATTTTTACCCCATCCCTGTTGATGCGCAAGATATCACATAAAATTATCTCCATTATAGAAGACGCTTTCAGATCTTAAATGAAAAACATATTGTAAGTAGATAAGAAATTTTAAATTAAAATCTTTTGCTGTTTTTTTTTTAAAAACAATGTTGTATTTACTGCTAAAACTATTGTGTATTATTGTTTCGTGTTGCTTAGTATTAGGTGATTTGATTGATTTGAACATATTTTTTATTGTTCTACATGTAATTTACAATTGGGATTGGGCACAAGTTCTGACACTTAGATCTCCCTCTCACTACACAAATAAATGATACAATATGAATTTTGATTATAAAACATATAGAGGTCAATGAAATGTACATCCAAAAGTGTACAGTCATATAATTATATAAATATATATATATATATATATATATATATATATATATATATAGTAGATCAGGACTGTGTGCATGTGAATTTTAAATTTATCAATAATCTTAATCATTTCATGTCATTGAAAGTATGGTCTATATTATTATTACAGACAAAATTAAATTACCCCCCCCCCCCCCCTCCTCTCTGCGGTTGCCTGTGCCGGTCATTTTTCGACGTAGAACAATGACCAATGACCCCCCCCCCCCCCCCCACCCCCATCCCGGCCCCAACTGTAGAGTAATTGGACATTTTTGAAGAAAGAAAAAAGACCCAGGAATCATTTTTCTTCATGTTAAACATGACGAGAAATGACCCCCGTTGATAAATGACCACCTCCGTAAACAAGAATAGATATGGGTTACCCCATATCCAAAATATCCGACTTTGAAATTACTTGAATTTTCACTCTCCTCAGCTGATTTGAAGCTAAAACACCGAACTTGTTAAGAAATCGCTGTATATAGTTTTTCATATCCGTAGCAAACCCACATTGACACAAATTGATTGTTAACAGTTATGTCTCTTCTTTCGTCGACATATGGCGGGAAAATGACGCTGCAATAGCGTAGAAATCTACTGAACTGTACTTGTTACTTTTTTTATTAATAATACTTAATAACATTTTATATAGCTTTATTACTTAAAAACGATATTTGATTTACAAACTTTATTCATAGCTTACTGAACAAATTTTTATCGCGACTTTACAATTGCATCCGCAACAAATAGCCCATCATGCATGTCTACACGAGTACGACCAGAAATCCGTGAAGGTGTTGCATAACCATTCCATATTTTAAGAAAAGAAAAGTAAAACATTCATACACAATTAATAATTAACATTCTCTCTCAGAGGAAATTGTGTCATAATTAACTAACAATGATCAAGAAAGTACATGTATTATAATTGTTGTAATAATATAAACAACTAGATCTTGTTACGAGTAACGAGTAGGTCTTCCGTCCGATTTGTTTTATATGATAAGATGAAATATTGATACTTTCTGCCAAATCTCAAATTTCGTTGAAACTAGTTTTTTTTGTCTCGGGACCGGAAACGGATGAACGGAAGTGATTAATATAAATAAAAGCTGGTATTTCTTGTACATTTGCCTAGTGTACATCACTGTTTATCAGGCTAAATGAAACACCCAAGAAAGTCTGTTAAACTTGTTAAGAACATGAATTGTTTGAACCCTTCCAGTGAGAACCGGAAGTGACGATTGACAAAATAAAACACATTTTCAATCGAATGTCTATCATTCGTGTCTCAATTACTTACAGTGATTTTTCTTTATTCAACATCGGATAGATGACATATTTAAGAATTTATACTTATATTTCAATTTTATGTGAAACTATATTAAATGCATAAAAAATAATTTTTGAAGTGCTTCCGGTGACGACCGGAAGTTATGACGAACAAAACAAAATAGCTTAAAGACATCTACAGCTTTAGGTCTATAATTCTACAAAGTCTGAATGCTCAAGTCCTTATCATTTTTAAGGCGTCGAGCTAATGCTCGGCAGCCTTCTAGCGATCGTCTGGATTGGCAATCGTCCAAAATTCACGCGCTGCACCGCCTTTTAAATGCGCATTATTAAGAAATAAGTTCCTAAAAGTATTAAACGTATTACAAGATTTTTTTCCATTTATTCAACTAAATTGTGTACAAAAAACCCAACTTTGCCTCCCTGGTGATTGACAACTCATTGCATAAGAATAAATTTGCTTAATCAAGAAATGGCGGATGAATACAATCAGGCCCAAGTGTAAAGATTCACTAGATATTATTTTAGTTTATCGCTTACATTTTAATTGGAGACAGTGCCCGATAGAAATAACATTTTAGATGTAAATTTATTTGTTATCGGGCACGGTCTCCAAAATAAATGTAAGCGATAAACGTATGTAGTAATTTCGTTGCAAAAAATAAACTCGATAATGCAGTTAGTTTGGTCGAGCATTTTAGATAGCACGTGTTGTGGATTTGTTTGTAAACAACCATATCATAGGAAATCTTGTTTCAAACGGGAATTGAAATAAATAAATGTATGTTTTATTATTATAATTAGGGACACACTGTTAATGTATTCAAATTATGAACCTGTGAAAGTTGTTCAAAGACTGTTTGAAGCAGAAAGAAACAAATTATTTTTGAACTTTGGAATTTCTTCGATTTTTGCAATTATGATGAGTTATTGTATTAAAAAAGCACCACTACCTATTTTATAAGAAAATATACTGATTTTTGTTTTTAAAGCAGCAGAAAACATAATTCATATACTTTCTATTCTAAGTCTAATATCATTTGATATGACTATTAGTACAGAAATTCAAATTATTGGTATCATTCTATATAAAAGAAAAAAATGTCAGCTCGACGCCTTTGTGGCCGTTCCGGCCTTTGATTTAGATCTCGATGTCACAAGCTTTTTGTCGCGGGACGGGAAACGGACAACAGGAAATGAATTTTGAAAAAATGAAAAGAAATTCCTCGATATATTATTATTCTCAATCATTCCAGCAAATTTCAAGAAAATCTATCAAACCATCTCTGAGAAATCTTGTGGACAAAAAAAGATTTCAAAATTCGCACCCAATTTTCGCACCGAGGCGGGTTCCAAGAAATGGCACCACTGGCGTAAAACAAAAACAATAGGCATAACTTCAGACCATGGTCTACCTATCCTGAAAATTTCATATTCATATCTCTGATAGTTTTCGAGATCAAGTGTGCACAAAATGGGTCGAAAAACTTACAAAAACAGCGATAAATCGGTACCGGAAATGACGACAGCAAAAATAAATTCAGATCACTTCCAATCATCTGTGGAAAAATGATTGAAATCGGTTGGTTAGTTTTCGAGAAATCGCGTGCACAAAATTTGTGGAAAAAAATAATAACTAGACAGGACTTGTTGCGAGCAACGAGAGGTTTTCCGTTTGAATACACCTTACGCTATCGGAATATTTGTTCTTTTCTATCATTTCCCAACACTTCAAATTCCATTCAACATTCTCTAAAGATTTAAATAGACATATATTTATGCGAATTTCTAACTCACATGCTGCTTTCTTTTGATTAAAATACTTAAAACCGCAGAACATTAACTGGGAAGATTGGAAATATACAGCTTAAGTCAATTTCACCTGTTACAGTCAAAACATTTGATGTGGACGGGAACAAATTGACGCGGACGACTGAAAAACGTTGGATTGAAACTGTAGTTATAGGAAGTGTATTCTCAATCCACCTCAGCGTTCCTAACTTGCTATATAAGTTATGCGATCGACACACATTTTATTTAGTATCAGCAAAGCGATTGAAAAACATTATATTTCATCAATAAGTATATAATCAGCAAATGTGAGAAAATCCTAATTCGGGAGAGATTATACGCAAGGCAAAGCATTGTCCGATGACTTCAAAGAATCAGTCGCCACTGATACACTTCCTATAGCTACAGTTTCAATCCAATGTTTTCTCAGACGTCTGCGTCAACTTGTTCGCGCCCATTCCAAATGTTTTGACTGTAACTAATGTTCTGCGGTCTTAATAATACATTGTCGGGTTTCAATTTTACATAATAGCACCTACGGCAGTATACATTTTGAGTTTTGTACATGTCATACGCTATAAACTACATTGGAATAATGTGTGTGTGTGTGTGTGTGTGTGTGTGTGTGTGTGTGTGTGTGAGAGAGAGAGAGAGAGAGAGAGAGAGAGAGAGAGAGAGATGAATTAATCAGAAATCGATTTATAAAGATATTTATTATCTGTTTATCTGCTTCTTTTGCATATCGATTATTTTTCTTTTTGTCTCAAGTTTATCTTTGCCGACTTTACCTACATCCTACAAATGTAGTATGGTTATTTATCCCCCATTTTCCCGAATCCATTCGATACCCCAGTGTTATGTCTAAATGACCAGTGCACACAGTTCCACACCTTGTCACAGTCACCCGGTGGTGTGTATAGTTCCGTGTTTAAACTTCGGAGGTTTTTCTTAATCCAAGACATACAACAGATATGTATATGTAGACATATACAAAAATGGAGAAAGTATACCGTCTATAATAAAAAAAAATGACTATTTAGCATTGACTTCCAATCAGTAAGAAGACAATCATTAAAAAATTAATTTTAAATCATTTAAATCCATAGACAATATCCCGTAACTAGAAATAAATACATATATAATTTTTGGACGCCAAATGTACATTTAGGCTTTATCCACATGACTGCATCTTACTTGTAGTAATTCTTATTTAAATACTAAAATAGTCGTACGTTGGAGAGAGAGAGAGAGAGAGAGAGAGAGAGAGAGAGAGAGAGAGAGATTTTGATTTTATAGTGTTCAGGAAATCAATATATAAACAACATATGTCAATTAACGCATATATACATGCATGCATGCATGAATAAATACTAAACAGTCCTTCTTTTAAAGTCATGTAGAATACTTGAAATGTTGGCGCATTGCTATATGTTTTGTGCATACAGTCAATGAGATGGCGGCATTTCTTTGATACCGGCAAAGCGACCTGCCAAGCTCTAATGCGGTCGTACTGCATGGCTGCTTCGGCGGCATGTCTTTGATGCCGGCGATACGACGAGCGTCTGAATTCAGCGAGCTTCTGACAGAAACAAGACTGTCACAATGCGGGAAATTGGCGGTATTTTGAAACGGGCTCTATATCTGTAAAAAAGCCGGTATTATTATGATTTATGATAAAATTAAAACGGAAAACATTAAAATCCATCATTTTAAAGATAAAATCGTTAAACAAAACACAATTAAGAAAGAAAAAAACATTCTGCACTCGAGGACTGAACCCGGGTCGCCTGGGCACAGGTCCACCACTCTAACGACTGAGCTATGCGGACTCTCGCTTCAGGACTTTGGAGCCCAAAATCTCGAGAATGCGTGGATCGATTATAAAACAAATTTCATATTCTAAAGTAATTAAAGCGTCTCTATCGAACAGTAATATTAAACAAATTCAAAACAAAAAAGTTGAAAAATGACTGGTGTTTGTTTCCTTCCTGTGACGACCGGCGGACGTTCGGATATGCGAAGGGCACTGCGGCAGGACACTTGCTACAATCTACAAGCAAAAACATAAAATCTTTAATATCTCGGGACCGGAAGAGACGACCAAAAAAATCTCAAGTAATTTTCTTACAAATTTTGTCTTGAATAAGATCTGAAAATTTCATTAAAATCGGCTGAAACGTTTTTGAGAAAACGTGGGAGAAAAAAAAATGATAATAACTAGACACGATCTCGTTGTGAGCAACGAGGAGGTCTTCCGTCCGATTTTAGAAGTTGAAATACATGTAAGATCTTGATTTTACTATAAAACAGCTGAATAAATTGAAAATAGAGGAAAAGGGGGTATTCATTCTAGATATCTAAGAGTATTTTGTTTCAGGTGTAAGAGCTTTGGTTGAAAAACTTAAGACCCCTCTTGACCCCTAATTTAAGGGGCCAGTCACCTTTACTTCATATCAAATGAAAGGTCTTTTAATTCTCTACACATTTTGTTCAACAAGTGTTTAGAAATTTGATACAGATCTTTAGATATTTGGAAAAGATTGCTTTAGGGATTGTCCCCTTATCTCCTTATTAGGGTCGTTTAACCAAAATTTGATGGTTGCATACTATTTAGTAGAACATTTTGAGCATCTTTTCTTCTATACTGCTTGTCGAAAGATTTTCCCTTTTTGATATATAGGTGATCAAAGTTTTGGAATTTTGACCCCTAAAACCCGTAATTACGTAACACATGAGAAAATCATTATATTGTTTGGCTACATAACGGTAAGATAAACATATTTGCTGCTATAACCTATTACAAAATATCCTTTAGTCAAGGACTATAGATAAAATACTTTAGAGCTCTCTAGGTCCCTAATTTGAGGGGCCAGGCCCTTGTCCTTGGTATTAAATGAAAGGTCATTTTAAACTACACACATTTCGTTCAAAAGTGTTTAGAAATTCGTTACCGTTCTTGAGATATCTGAGAAAAAACGTTCTAGGGGCCGGTCTCTTATCTCCTTATTGGGGCCGCTGAACAAAATTTTAAGGGTTGCATATTGTTATGTACATTATTTTGAGCATCTCTTCTTCTATTCTACATTTCAAAATATTTTTCCTTTTTGAGATACAATTGATCAAAGTTTTGGACTTTCGACCCCTAAAAACCCCTAATCACGGAACACATGAGAAAATCATTATACTGTTAAGCTACATTACTGTAAGATAAACATATTTGCTTCTATAATCTATTACAAAAAATCCCTCAGTAAAGGGTTATAGATAAAAGACTTTAGAGTCTTCTAGGTCCCTAATTTGAGGGGCCAGCCCCTTTTTCCTGAGATCAAATGAAAGGTCATTTAATTTTTAAGACATTTTGTTCAACAAGTGTTTAGAAATTCGTTACCGTTCTTGAGATATCTGAGAAAGAACGTTTTAGGGGCCTGTCCCTTATCTCCTTATTGGGGCTGCTGAACAAAATTTTGAAGGTTGCATATTGTTAAGTACATTATTTTGAGCATCTCTTCTTCTATACTGCATTTCAAAATAGTTTTCCTTTTTGAGATACAGTTAATCAAAGTTTTGGACTTTCGACCCCTAAAAACCCCAAATTACGTAACACGTGAGAAAATCATCATACTGTTAGGCTACATTACTGTAAGGTAAACAAATTTGCTTCTATAATCTATTACAAAAAGTCCCTTCGTAAAAGGTTATAGAAAAAAGTGTTTAGAGTGCTCTAGGTCCCTAATTTGAGGGGCCAGCCCCTTTTTCTTGGTATCAAATGAAAGGTCTTGTAAATTTGAACTTTTATTGCTTTACATGTTTTAACAAAATATTTTCCAGAAAAGAGATAAACAAACAAAATCACGAAACTTCACAATACTTATGATATCTCATTTTTCGAGCCCTACCGAGCTTTGGCGCTTATTTAAAACAACAACCATGCAAAACTTCAATCTTTTCTCTACCAACCGTAGATTTTTGAGCTCAATATCTCTTATATTTTAAGAGAACGTCCGCAGACAAAATACCCATATAAAAATTGGAAAAATCTCAATATCTCAAAAACGGATGTGACGTCATCAATGCAACAAATTTGCTATCAGATTCAGACCAATATCTATCACATCTGAAAATTTGATGGAGATCGGTCGAGCCGTTTCTGAGAAATCGCGTGCACAAAAGTGGGAAGAAAAAAAAAAGAATAATAACTAGACACAATGTCGTTGCGAGCAACGAGGAGGTCTTCCGTCCGATTTTAGAAGTTGAGATACATGTAAGATCTTGATTTTACTATAAAACAGCTGAACATAAATTGAAAATAGAGGAAAAGGGGGTATTCATTCTAGATATCTAAGAGTATTTTGTTTCAGGTGTAAGAGCTTTGGTTTGAAAACTTAAGACCCCTCTTGACCCCTAATTTAAGGGGCCAGTCACCTTTACTTCATATCAAATGAAAGGTCATTTAATTCTTAACACATTTTGTTCAACAAGTGTTTAGAAATTTGGTACAGATCTTTAGATATTTGGAAAAGATTGCTTTAGGGGTTGTCCCCTTATCTCCTTTCTAGGGCCGTTTAACCAAAATTTGATGGCTGCATACTATTAAGTAGAACATTTTGAGCACCTTTTCTTCTATACTGCTTGTAAAATTAGTTTACCTTTTTGATATATAGGTGATCAAAGTTTTGGAATTTTGACCCCTAAAAACCCGTAATTACGTAACAGATGAGAAAATCATTATATTGTTTGGCTACATAACGGTAAGATAAACATATTTGCTTCTATAATCTATTACAAAATATCCTGTTGTCAAGGGCTATAGATAAAATACTTTAGAGCTCTCTAGGTCCCTAATTTGAGGGGCCAGCCCCCTTGTCCTTGGTATTAAATAAAAGGTCATTTTAAACTACACACATTTTGTTCAAAAGTGTTTAGAAATTCGTTACCGTTCTTGAGATATCTGAGAAAGAACGTTTTAGGGACCGGTCCCTTATCTCCTTATTGGGGCCGCTGAACAAAATTTTGAAGGTTGCATATTGTTAAGTACATTATTTTGAGCATCTCTTCTTCTATACTGCATTTCAAAATAGTTTTCCTTTTTGAGATACAGTTAATCAAAGTTTTGGACTTTCGACCCCTAAAAAACCCAAATTACGTAACACGTGAGAAAATCATCATACTGTTAGGCTACATTACTGTAAGGTAAACAAATTTGCTTCTATAATCTATTACAAAAAGTCCCTTCGTAAAAGGTTATAGAAAAAAAGTGTTTAGAGTGCTCTAGGTCCCTAATTTGAAGGGCCAGCCCCTTTTTCTTGGTATCAAATGAAAGGTCTTGTAAATTTGAACTTTTATTGCTTTACATGTTTTAACAAAATATTTTCCAGAAAAGAGATAAACAAACAAAATCACGAAACTTCACAATACTTATGATATCTCATTTTTCGAGCCCTACCGAGCTTTGGCGCTTATTTAAAACAACAACCATGCAAAACTTCAATCTTTTCTCTACCAACCGTAGATTTTTGAGCTCAATATCTCTTATATTTTAAGAGAACGTCCGCAGACAAAATACCCATATAAAAATTGGAAAAATCTCAATATCTCAAAAACGGATGTGACGTCATCAATGCAACAAATTTGCTATCAGATTCAGACCAATATCTATCACATCTGAAAATTTGATGGAGATCGGTCGAGCCGTTTCTGAGAAATCGCGTGCACAAAAGTGGGAAGAAAAAAAAAAGAATAATAACTAGACACAATGTCGTTGCGAGCAACGAGGAGGTCTTCCGTCCGATTTTAGAAGTTGAGATACATGTAAGATCTTGATTTTACTATAAAACAGCTGAACATAAATTGAAAATAGAGGAAAAGGGGGTATTCATTCTAGATATCTAAGAGTATTTTGTTTCAGGTGTAAGAGCTTTGGTTTGAAAACTTAAGACCCCTCTTGACCCCTAATTTAAGGGGCCAGTCACCTTTACTTCATATCAAATGAAAGGTCATTTAATTCTTAACACATTTTGTTCAACAAGTGTTTAGAAATTTGGTACAGATCTTTAGATATTTGGAAAAGATTGCTTTAGGGGTTGTCCCCTTATCTCCTTTCTAGGGCCGTTTAACCAAAATTTGATGGCTGCATACTATTAAGTAGAACATTTTGAGCACCTTTTCTTCTATACTGCTTGTAAAATTAGTTTACCTTTTTGATATATAGGTGATCAAAGTTTTGGAATTTTGACCCCTAAAAACCCGTAATTACGTAACAGATGAGAAAATCATTATATTGTTTGGCTACATAACGGTAAGATAAACATATTTGCTTCTATAATCTATTACAAAATATCCTGTTGTCAAGGGCTATAGATAAAATACTTTAGAGCTCTCTAGGTCCCTAATTTGAGGGGCCAGCCCCCTTGTCCTTGGTATTAAATAAAAGGTCATTTTAAACTACACACATTTTGTTCAAAAGTGTTTAGAAATTCGTTACCGTTCTTGAGATATCTGAGAAAGAACGTTTTAGGGACCGGTCCCTTATCTCCTTATTGGGGCCGCTGAACAAAATTTTGAAGGTTGCATATTGTTAAGTACATTATTTTGAGCATCTCTTCTTCTATACTGCATTTCAAAATAGTTTTCCTTTTTGAGATACAGTTAATCAAAGTTTTGGACTTTCGACCCCTAAAAAACCCAAATTACGTAACACGTGAGAAAATCATCATACTGTTAGGCTACATTACTGTAAGGTAAACAAATTTGCTTCTATAATCTATTACAAAAAGTCCCTTCGTAAAAAGTTATAGAAAAAAAGTGTTTAGAGTGCTCTAGGTCCCTAATTTGAAGGGCCAGCCCCTTTTTCTTGGTATCAAATGAAAGGTCTTGTAAATATGAACTTTTATTGCTTTACATGTTTTAACAAAATATTTTCCAGAAAAGAGATAAACAAACAAAATCACGAAAATTCACAATACTTATGATATCTCATTTTCATATCATGGGGCCGCTGAACAAAATTTTGAAGGTTGCATATTGTTAAGTACATTATTTTGAGCATCTCTTCTTCTATACTGCATTTCAAAATATTTTTCCTTTTTGAGATACAGTTGATCAAAGTTTTGGACTTTTGACCCCTAAAAACCCCTAATTACGTAACACAAGAGAAAATCATTATATTGTTAGGCTTCATAACGGTAAGATAAACATATTTGCTTCAATAATCGATTACGAAAAATCCCGCAGTAAAGGGTTATAGATGAAAGACTTTAGAGCCCTCTAGGTCCCTAATTTGGGGGGCCAGCCCCTTTTTCTTGAGATCAAATAAAAGGTCATTTAATTTTTAAGACATTTTTGTTTTGGACTTTTGACCCCTAAAAACCCCTAATTACGTAACACAAGAGAAAATCATTATACTGTTAGGCTTCATAACGGTAAGATAAACATATTTGCTTCAATAATCGATTACAAAAATTCCCTCAGTAAAGGGTTATAGATAAAAGACTTTAGAGTCCTCTAGGTCCCTAATTTGAGGGGCCAGCCCCTTTTTCCTGAGATCAAATAAAAGGTCATTTAATTTTTAAGACATTTTGTTCAACAAGTGTTTAGAAATTCGTTACCGTTCTTGAGATATCTGAGAAAGAACATTTTAGGGGCCTGTCCCTTATCTCCTTCTTGGGGCCGCTGAACAAAATTTTGAAGGTTGCATATTGTTAAGTACATTGTTTTGAGCATCTCTTATTCTATACTGCATTTCAAAATATTTTTCCTTTTTGATATATAGGTGATCAAAGTTTATGACTTCTGACCCCTAAAAACCCCTAAATACGTAACACATGAGAAAATCATAACATTAATTGGCTACATTACTGTAAGATAAACATTTCTGCTTCTATAACTTGTTACAAAATATCGCTCAGTAAAGGGCTATAGATAAAAGACTTAAGACCCATCTGGGTCCTTTGTTGAAGGGGCCAGGTTCTTTTTCTTGATATCAGACGAAAGCTCTTATAAATAATAACATTTTTTGCATTACATGTCTTAACAAAATATTTTTCAGAAAAAAGATAAACGAAGAAAACCATGAAAAATTACGACGTTTTTTCGGGATCAGGCGAGCTTCAACGCTTTTTGAGCATGACAAAAATGAATGCCAAATGGCATATCTACAATCTCTTGTCTACAATCTCTGAAAGTTTAATTTTAATATCTTTTATCGTTTAGGAGGAGATCCCTGGACAAGCCGAGCCTCTGAAAATTGCTAAAACGTCATTATCTCAAAAAAGGAAATGACGTCATCAAAATAAAAAAAGTATATTAAGTTCACATCAATACCTATCATATCTGAAAGTTTCATGAAAATCGATTGAGTCGTTTCCGAGAAATCGCGTGCACAAATTTTGTAAGAAAAAAAAAATAATAATAGGGAAAAAGAAACCGAACGAAAACAATAAGGTTTTCCGTTGGAAACGGAAGACCTTAATAATAGGGAAAAAGAAACAATAGAATAATAGAAGGGTTCTCCGCTGAAGACGGAAGACCCTAATAACTAGATACGATCTCGTTACGAGTAACGAGTAGGTCTTCCGTTCAACACTTTAAACGATATGATTAAAATATCAATGAAATTTCAGAATTCCCCCTCACCTCCTCCCTTTCAGATAATGTATACGATTGTCAATATCATTTACAATGCTTAACAAAGTGTTTTGCTTTTTCATATACAGAACATTAAAGATTTAAACTTTCAGTCCTCGAAAATCCCTAATTACGTCATCAGTGGGTGTGGCAATGAGTTCTACAAACTGATATTATTACGATCAACAACTTGCTTCTATAATGCATTACAAAATCTTGATCGTTTTTAAGTTATGTGTAAGAGACTTCACAAGTGCCTTGGATCCTATTTTAAGGGGCCAGTTCCTTTTTCTTGAGTTCATTCGAAAGGTCTCACGAATACTAACATTTTTTATTGTTACACCTATCTTAAATTGTTGTTCATTTTTGAGATACAAATGATTGAATATTTTAGGGGCCAGCCCTTTAGATCCTTAATGGGGACAGACATTGGTGTTTTGATTAGTGGAATCGACTAGTATTATCAATACAGACATTTTCTCTTCTACATTGCTTAACAAAATATGTCTCCTTTTCTAGAGATATTGCGTCGAAGATTAAGGACTCTGGCCCCTAAAAATCCCTTATTACGTAATAAATGGGCGTGGCAATGATATTTTTGATAGATTTTGTTACGATCAACAACTTTGCTTCTTCAATGCATTAAAAAATCTTGATCGTTTTTAGCTCACCTGAGCTGAAAGCTCAAGTGAGCTATTCTGATCACATTTTGTCCGTCGTCCGTCTGTCCGTCCGTCCGTCCGTCCGTCTGTAAATTTTCACACATTGAACTTCTTCTCTAAAACCACCGGGCGTGTCGTGCAACAGTTTACGTGCGAAGGGAATATTTGAAACATCCACAATATGTTTGTGCCGTTTTTGTGAAGTAAATTGAGGTTAAATATTTCAATGCGTTGACATTTTCACTTCTGACGGTGGTTTTAGCTTGTTTTGATTTTCGTTTCGTTTCTTTTTAACTTGAGGGGGAACTATCGCCTGTATTTTGGAATTTTTACGTATCGAATCAAATATAGACTTCGGTAAATCAGACAGCTAATTGTTTACATGTACCTGTGCAAAATGAGCAAAATCTGATGCACTACTATTGGTACATTTAATTCGGCACAATCTCTACGTAATGGTTGATTAATGCAACATGTTTTGTTAAAACGCTCATCATTTTCAGTCTAAACGGAGATTATTTTCGCTGCTAGAAATATATAAGTATATATGTGATGAAAAATAAATTGTGTTCTTTCTTTGTTTTAGTGCATTTTTCTTTTGTTTTAATTGTTTTCAATTTTATATTTACTAACCGTATCTGAGAGTCAAGCTTCGAGTTATAAGCAAAATACAGAGCTTTGCGCACAATGCTATGTTTGTACACAGAGCTGAGGTCATGCTTTAGTTTGTTTATATTTTATATATTTTAAATGCAGCTATGCTGAGTAGGAAATACCAAGTTTAAAAATCTTAAGTTGATGGTAATAAACTCATGTGAACAAAAACATGACTCAAACCAAGCTATGTATCTTGTTTATAATTCTACGATTGACGCTGAAATTTTGGTTGATCATTAGAAATGATGATATGCTGTAACTACTTTCTGGGCCCCCCTCCTTATTCGATTAATTATATGGAATCTACACCAATTTTGATAGTTTTTCAGACACAAGTAAATAAAACCGACATCTTTAAAACAGTTTCCATAGTTCTGACACATTACTGTTATGGGGAAGACTGGTCCTCTGTCTCTATCGTACGAAAGACCGCGCATATCTGACAGGCATTGCCAGTCTATGTTATGGGGATAAATGCATTATCGCTATTCTTAAGAAAATATTACAGCGGAAAATCATCTTGGTTTGTAGCCATTTGTTGTTTTTGAATGAAGATGAAAATAATGAGTGGGCCCAAAAAAAATAAAGTGATATGTCTGTCAATACATTGATTATAATAGCTCTTTAAATATCACGTGACAACATTTTTCATTCGAGTGTATTCATCGATCAAGTGAGTAAGGTTATAAAACGTCACATGAGTTGACGCCAGGTAAACAACAATCGTTTATTAATAGAGAAGACCAATGAAATATTTTAATGCTTTTAATTTGAGCGCATTGAGGTACAATTTTCTTCTTTCACATATAGGAATTTTTAAAATAAAATACAATAACTATAGAAAGTAGTTGAAGAAGAAAATGTACCTATATGCTCATCTATTTTGATCACTTTATAAAGTGGGGGGGGGGGGGGGGGCAGAACTAAAATGAAGGGAATTGGAAATTCACAGTGTACCCCTACCAAAAATTTAGTTTAATATCTTGCATAGGATCTTCTTGCGGTAAAAATGGTATTTCATAAAGGTACAATGTCAAAGATTAAGTGTATGCGAAAATAAGTGTAAAATTCGGATACTTTACGGTATTTATTTTTTGTTATTCTACCGAGGGGCCATATGGCACAATATCCTTTGAACGCCCATACATGTATAAAGCCATTGTTGCTCAGGTGAGCGATGTGGCCCCATGGGCCTCTTGTTAAGTTATTTGTAATAGAGTTTACGAGTGTCTTGGCCCCTAATTAAAGGGGCCAGCCCCTTTTTCTTGATTTCCTTGAAAAGATCTTAAGAATACTAACATTTTTTGTTCTTACATCTATCTTAATTTGTTGTTAATTTTTGAGATATAAACGATTGAATATTTAAGGGGCCAGCCCTCTAGACCCTTAATGGGGACAGACATTGGTGTTTTGATTAGTGGAATCGACTAGTATTATCAATACAGACATTTTCTCTTCTACATTGCTTAACAAAATATGTCTCCATCTCTAGAGATATTGCGTCGAAGATTAAGGACTCTGGCCCCTAAAAATCCCTTAATACGTAATAAATGGGCGTGGCAATGATATTTTTGATAGATTTTGTTACGATCAACAACTTTGCTTCTTCAATGCATTAAAAAATCTTGATCGTTTTTAGCTCACCTGAGCTGAAAGCTCAAGTGAGCTATTCTGATCACATTTTGTCCGTCGTCCGTCTGTCCGTCCGTCCGTCCGTCTGTAAATTTTCACATATTGAACTTCTTCTCTAAAACCACCGGGCGTGTCGTGCAACAGCTTACGTGCGAAGGGAATATTTGAAACATCCACAATATGTTTGTGCCGTTTTTGTGAAGTAAATTGAGGTTAAATATTTCAATGCGTTGACATTTTCACTTCTGACGGTGGTTTTAGCTTGTTTTGATTTTCGTTTCGTTTCTTTTTAACTTGAGGGGGAACTATCGCCTGTATTTTGGAATTTTTACGTATCGAATCAAATATAGACTTCGGTAAATCAGACAGCTAATTGTTTACATGTACCTGTGCAAAATGAGCAAAATCTGATGCACTACTATTGGTACATTTAATTCGGCACAATCTCTACGTAATGGTTGATTAATGCAACATGTTTTGTTAAAACGCTCATCATTTTCAGTCTAAACGGAGATTATTTTCGCTGCTAGAAATATATAAGTATATATGTGATGAAAAATAAATTGTGTTCTTTCTTTGTTTTAATGCATTTTTCTTTTGTTTTAATTGTTTTCAATTTTATATTTACTAACCGTATCTGAGAGTCAAGCTTCGAGTTATAAGCAAAATACAGAGCTTTGCGCACAATGCTATGTTTGTACACAGAGCTGAGGTCATGCTTTAGTTTGTTTATATTTTATATATTTTAAATGCAGCTATGCTGAGTAGGAAATACCAAGTTTAAAAATCTTAAGTTGATGGTAATAAACTCATGTGAACAAAAACATGACTCAAACCAAGCTATGTATCTTGTTTATAATTCTACGATTGACGCTGAAATTTTGGTTGATCATTAGAAATGATGATATGCTGTAACTACTTTCTGGGCCCCCCTCCTTATTCGATTAATTATATGGAATCTACACCAATTTTGATAGTTTTTCAGACACAAGTAAATAAAACCGACATCTTTAAAACAGTTTCCATAGTTCTGACACATTACTGTTATGGGGAAGACTGGTCCTCTGTCTCTATCGTACGAAAGACCGCGCATATCTGACAGGCATTGCCAGTCTATGTTATGGGGATAAATGCATTATCGCTATTCTTAAGAAAATATTACAGCGGAAAATCATCTTGGTTTGTAGCCATTTGTTGTTTTTGAATGAAGATGAAAATAATGAGTGGGCCCCAAAAAAATAAAGTGATATGTCTGTCAATACATTGATTATAATAGCTCTTTAAATATCACGTGACAACATTTTTCATTCGAGTGTATTCATCGATCAAGTGAGTAAGGTTATAAAACGTCACATGAGTTGACGCCAGGTAAACAACAATCGTTTATTAATAGAGAAGACCAATGAAATATTTTAATGCTTTTAATTTGAGCGCATTGAGGTACAATTTTCTTCTTTCACATATAGGAATTTTTAAAATAAAATACAATAACTATAGAAAGTAGTTGAAGAAGAAAATGTACCTATATGCTCATCTATTTTGATCACTTTATAAAGTGGGGGGGGGGGGGGGGGGGGGGCAGAACTAAAATGAAGGGAATTGGAAATTCACAGTGTACCCCTACCAAAAATTTAGTTTAATATCTTGCATAGGATCTTCTTGCGGTAAAAATGGTATTTCATAAAGGTACAATGTCAAAGATTAAGTGTATGCGAAAATAAGTGTAAAATTCGGATACTTTACGGTATTTATTTTTTGTTATTCTACCGAGGGGCCATATGGCACAATATCCTTTGAACGCCCATACATGTATAAAGCCATTGTTGCTCAGGTGAGCGATGTGGCCCCATGGGCCTCTTGTTAAGTTATTTGTAATAGAGTTTACGAGTGTCTTGGCCCCTAATTAAAGGGGCCAGCCCCTTTTTCTTGATTTCCTTGAAAAGATCTTAAGAATACTAACATTTTTTGTTCTTACATCTATCTTAATTTGTTGTTAATTTTTGAGATATAAACGATTGAATATTTAAGGGGCCAGCCCTCTAGACCCTTAATGGGGACAGACATTGGTGTTTTGATTAGTGGAATCGACTAGTATTATCAATACAGACATTTTCTCTTCTACATTGCTTAACAAAATATGTCTCCATCTCTAGAGATATTGCGTCGAAGATTAAGGACTCTGGCCCCTAAAAATCCCTTAATACGTAATAAATGGGCGTGGCAATGATATTTTTGATAGATTTTGTTACGATCAACAACTTTGCTTCTTCAATGCATTAAAAAATCTTGATCGTTTTTAGCTCACCTGAGCTGAAAGCTCAAGTGAGCTATTCTGATCACATTTTGTCCGTCGTCCGTCTGTCCGTCCGTCCGTCCGTCCGTCTGTAAATTTTCACATATTGAACTTCTTCTCTAAAACCACCGGGCGTGTCGTGCAACAGTTTACGTGCGAAGGGAATATTTGAAACATCCACAATATGTTTGTGCCGTTTTTGTGAAGTAAATTGAGGTTAAATATTTCAATGCGTTGACATTTTCACTTCTGACGGTGGTTTTAGCTTGTTTTGATTTTCGTTTCGTTTCTTTTTAACTTGAGGGGGAACTATCGCCTGTATTTTGGAATTTTTACGTATCGAATCAAATATAGACTTCGGTAAATCAGACAGCTAATTGTTTACATGTACCTGTGCAAAATGAGCAAAATCTGATGCACTACTATTGGTACATTTAATTCGGCACAATCTCTACGTAATGGTTGATTAATGCAACATGTTTTGTTAAAACGCTCATCATTTTCAGTCTAAACGGAGATTATTTTCGCTGCTAGAAATATATAAGTATATATGTGATGAAAAATAAATTGTGTTCTTTCTTTGTTTTAGTGCATTTTTCTTTTGTTTTAATTGTTTTCAATTTTATATTTACTAACCGTATCTGAGAGTCAAGCTTCGAGTTATAAGCAAAATACAGAGCTTTGCGCACAATGCTATGTTTGTACACAGAGCTGAGGTCATGCTTTAGTTTGTTTATATTTTATATATTTTAAATGCAGCTATGCTGAGTAGGAAATACCAAGTTTAAAAATCTTAAGTTGATGGTAATAAACTCATGTGAACAAAAACATGACTCAAACCAAGCTATGTATCTTGTTTATAATTCTACGATTGACGCTGAAATTTTGGTTGATCATTAGAAATGATGATATGCTGTAACTACTTTCTGGGCCCCCCTCCTTATTCGATTAATTATATGGAATCTACACCAATTTTGATAGTTTTTCAGACACAAGTAAATAAAACCGACATCTTTAAAACAGTTTCCATAGTTCTGACACATTACTGTTATGGGGTAGACTGGTCCTCTGTCTCTATCGTACGAAAGACCGCGCATATCTGACAGGCATTGCCAGTCTATGTTATGGGGATAAATGCATTATCGCTATTCTTAAGAAAATATTACAGCGGAAAATCATCTTGGTTTGTAGCCATTTGTTGTTTTTGAATGAAGATGAAAATAATGAGTGGGCCCAAAAAAATATAAAGTGATATGTCTGTCAATACATTGATTATAATAGCTCTTTAAATATCATGTGACAACATTTTTCATTCGAGTGTATTCATCGATCAAGTGAGTAAGGTTATAAAACGTCACATGAGTTGACGCCAGGTAAACAACAATCGTTTATTAATAGAGAAGACCAATGAAATATTTTAATGCTTTTAATTTGAGCGCATTGAGGTACAATTTTCTTCTTTCACATATAGGAATTTTTAAAATAAAATACAATAACTATAGAAAGTAGTTGAAGAAGAAAATGTACCTATATGCTCATCTATTTTGATCACTTTATAAAGTGGGGGGGGGGGGGGGGGGGGGGGGGGGCAGAACTAAAATGAAGGGAATTGGAAATTCACAGTGTACCCCTACCAAAAATTTAGTTTAATATCTTGCATAGGATCTTCTTGCGGTAAAAATGGTATTTCATAAAGGTACAATGTCAAAGATTAAGTGTATGCGAAAATAAGTGTAAAATTCGGATACTTTACGGTATTTATTTTTTGTTATTCTACCGAGGGGCCATATGGCACAATATCCTTTGAACGCCCATACATGTATAAAGCCATTGTTGCTCAGGTGAGCGATGTGGCCCCATGGGCCTCTTGTTAAGTTATTTGTAATAGAGTTTGCGAGTGTCTTGGCCCCTAATTAAAGGGGCCAGCCCCTTTTTCTTGATTTCCTTGAAAAGATCTTAAGAATACTAACATTTTTTGTTCTTACATCTATCTTAATTTGTTGTTAATTTTTGAGATATAAACGATTGAATATTTAAGGGGCCAGCCCTCTAGACCCTTAATGGGGACAGACATTGGTGTTTTGATTAGTGGAATCGATTAGAATTCATCAATGCACACATTTTCTCTTCTACAATGCCTAACAAAAATATCTCTTTTTCTAGATATATTGAGCCAATATTTAAGGACTCTGGCCCCTGAAAATCCCTAATTACGTGATAAATGGGTGTGGCAATAATTTTTTCTGATAGATATTGTTATGATCAACAACTTTGCTTCTATAATACATTACAAAATCTTTATCGTTTTTAAGTTATTTGTAATAGAGTTTACGAGTGTCTTGGCCCCTAACTAAAGGGGCCAGCCCCTTTTTCTTTATTTTGTTGAAAAGGTCTTAAGAATACTAACATTGTTTGTTCTTACACCTATCTAAAATTATTGTTCATTTTTGAGATATGAATGATTGAATCTTTTAGGGGTCAGCCCTGTAGATCCTTAATGGGGACAGACATTGGTTTTTTGATTAGTGGAATCGATTAGAATTATCAATGCAAACATTTTCTCATCTACAATGCTTAACAAAATATGTCTCCTTCTCTAGATATATTGCGTCAAAGTTTAAGGAATGTGGCCCCTAAAAATCCCTTATTACGTAATAAATGGGCGTGGCAATGATTTCTTCTGATAGATATTATTATGATCAACAACTTTGCTTCTATAATGCATTACAAAATCTTGATCGTTTTTAAGTTATTTATAATAGAGTTTACGAGTGTATTGGCCCCTAATTAAAGGGGCCAGCCCCTTTTTCTTGATTTTGTTGGAAAGAATTTTTCATTTTCTACCACTTTTGTTATATATGTCTTAACAAAATATCAACTGATAAAAAGATGCAGACCAAAACATATGAAAATTTTGATTGAAAATTCGTACCCAATTTTCGTGCCTAGGCGAGCTCCAAGAAATGGTGCCACTGGCGTAATACAACTACATGCTGCACAACTTCAAACTATAGTCTACCTATCCTGAAAATTTCAAAGTCATATCTCTGATAGTTTCTGAGTTTATAGCTGCACAAAATGAGTCGTCAAAAAATACAAACTGGCCGATAAATCGGTACCGGAAGTGACGACCCAAAAAATGAAAAAAACGTATAAAGTTTAGATTACGTCCTATCATCTGTAAAAAATAACCGAGATCGGTCGAATAGTTTTCGAGAAATCGCGTGCACAAAATTTGGAAAAAAAAAAAATAATAACGACGCTTGTTGCGAGCAACAAGAGGTCTTCCGTTTGAGTGCACCATAAAGTAGACTAGAGGGATAGTTGTTCTTTTTTATCATTTCTAAACATGTCATTAAATTCCATTTAACCCTCTATAAGAATTTCAATAGACATATAATTATACTTAAATTAATCTTTAAAAAGTCGCTATTATTGTGATTTTTGATAAAATTATATTGGAAATAGGTAAAATCTATCATTTCAAATATAAAATCATAAATCTTAACACAATTAAGGAAGAAAAATTATCGGCACTGGAGGACTGAACCCGGGTCGCCTGGACACATATCCACGACTCTAACGACTAAGCTACGAGGACTCTCGCTTCAGAAATTTGGAGCCCAAAATCTTGAGAATGCGTGGATTGATATTAAAACAAATTACATATTCTGAATCAATAAAAGGGTCACTATCGAATAAAAAAACAGAAAAAAAATTCAAAACAAAAAAGTTAAAAAATGACTGTTTTTTGTTTCCTTCCGGTGACGACCGGAAGTGACGGTGGATGTTCGGATATGCGAAGTGCACTGCGGGTGAAGACTTTCTACAATCCCTGAAAATTTGAAAGTTCTATCTTTAATACTTTTGGAGAAAAATCGTGAACAAGCAAAAACATAAAATCTATAATATTTCGTGACCGGAAGTGACGACCAAAAAATGACGTGCAATTGTCTTACAAATTTTGTCATGAATGAGATCTGAGAGTTTTATCAAAATCGACTGAAGTGTTTTTGAGAAAACGTGACAGAAAAAAACAATAATAATGATAGTGAAAAAGAAACAAAGCAATAACAATAAGGTCTTCCGTTGGAAACGTAAGACCCTAATAATAGAGGAAAAGAAACAAAGCAATAACAGTAAGGTCTTCCGTTGGAAACGGAAGACCTTAATAAGAAACGGTACGAAAACTATAATTAATTAAATTAAATAAAAACTTTTAGGCCAGAAAAACTTTAACTTTTGTGAAGTATCCTCAGGTTATGTAGATTCAAAGTTGTTCAAATCATGGTCCCCAGGGGTAGGGTAGGGCCACAATGGGGGGGAGGGTCGAAATTTTACAGAGGAATATATAAAGAAAATCTTTAAAAATCTTCTTCTCAAAAACCATTCGGCTAGAAAAATTTAGTGTAGATTCAAGTTTGTTCAAATAATGATATCCGGGGGTACATGTATGAGGGGGGCCACAATGGGGGGGGGGGGGGGGGGGGGGGGGGGGGGCGGCTCGAATGTTACATATTGGAAGATATAGCGAAAATCTTTAAAAATCTTTTTCTCAGAAACCATTTGGTTTGAAAATCTTAAACTTGTGTGGAAGCATCCTCAGATAGTGTACATTGTATATGTAAGTTTGTTCAAATCATGATCCTTGGGGTATGATAGGGCCACACTAGGGGGGGGGGGGTGTCAATCTTTTACATAGGAAGATATAGAGAAAAATCTTTAAAAATGCTGGAAAAGCATTCAGTCAAAAAAGCAGTAACTAGTGTGAAAGCACAGGTTGTTCAGATTAAAGTATGATCAACCATGATTATCCAGAGAAAAGTGGGGCCACAGAGTTGGGAAGGGGGGGGGGGGGGGGGTTATATAGGAAGAGAGAAAAATCTTCTTACAAATACTAAAACAATAAAAGGGCTTGGTATTTACCATAAATATTTGTTGATAAAAATCGGTAGATTTTTTTTTATATTTTTTTAGCAAGATCTACTGTACTTAGTTGTCAAGGTATTTTGATATTGATTGATACTGTATAATGCTGATTTGATGAGAGTTATGCCTATTGTTGCTCAGATGAGCGATGTGTTCCATGGACCTCTTTAACCGTGTTTTTAAACCTGACACGCTAGAGGGGGTGTTTCAGAGGAGAAATATTGTGATTTTTTAATACTATTGAATAAATGTCGTTTAAACCCTGATGTATTTATAAAAATCGAATTATTTAAGATAATGGGTTGCATAATTATATTGAGATAGACTCAAACTGCTTTCCTGCGCACCCGTTTTGGAAAGTTCTTTCCATAAAAATGATCGTAACCATTCAATATGATTGCAAAACTCCTACTGACTTGGATCCGCCAAAGCGTTTCCACTACCTTATTCTCATTGTTGCTATTTCGGGGGCTGGTTTTAGCGAAAATGAAAGTAGATTTTTGATTAATTTTACAATAATTACTTATCAGGTAAAATCAAATTATAGTTTACGGACATCATATCACACGTGTTGAAATACCAAAGGTGTAAACAGTTACAGGCACAGGCATTTCGTAGTTTATTGGCAAAATGTCTTAATTTTTAAGAATAGATGAATTACATATTGCGCAATGCTTTTCACTGCAGGACTGCCAGGACAGAAGATATAATTTTTAAGGTTGTATCAAACACATGTCGATATTGATGTGGGTAAAAGTACGTCAAATAAGAAAACTTTAACAGTTTTAGAATTTTTAAATTTTCCAATATTTAGCAAAAAATTAAGTTTTTTAAAATATTTGGAAATTTAAGGAAAAAATTAGAAAAGGCCCAGAGGATTTAAACTGTCGGCCACTTACAGACGCATAGCCAGCACTTTATTCCGTTGCACTACGCTGTTGGGCAAGATTATTTCGGGGGCAAATATTATATTTTATACTTTATTGTTTATTTCAAAAGGAAGTACGTCACAATATTCAGATGTCCGACACATTTAAGCTGAATGTGGTGCTTTACATGTTTAATTAATTAATTAAGATAGTTAAAGGGGATTTAATGAAAAAAACATTGTTAACATGTTAACAAGTAAATGATCTTTAACCAAAGTTACATACGCAACACATGTCAACAGGTTGCATTAGCGGGTACTAATTTTACCCAGCTCTTTGGTTAGACGGGTTCCACGTGGTGTACATATGTGGTTTTGGATAAGCAGAACAGGATTGATTAAAATGCATTAACGTTTCTTTTGTTGG